>SJYA01000916.1:601462-676425 GCA_006410615.1 Neotragus moschatus
GAGAGAGAGAGAGAGAGAGAGAGAGAGAGAGAGTGTGTGTGTGTGTGTGTGTGTGTGTGTGTGTGTGTGTTAGAGGAGGCGTTGTGTCAGCTGTGGATTGTAAGAATCTGTGACCAAGTGGTTTTGAAAAGGAAAAAAAAAGAAACAGACCTGCGTTTCTTTTTTCAGGTGCCTCGGATATCCGTTACTGAGTATAATGAGATGGGCCTACTGGAATTGCTTTGCAGTGAAAGCCTGTGCTGTGCTTAGTTGCTCTGTTGTGTCTGACTCTCTGCCACCCAAGGGACTGCAGCCCGCCGGGCTCCTCTGTCCATAGGGGATTCTTCAGATAGGAATACTGGAGTGGATTGCTTTGCCGTCCTCCAGGGGATCTTCCCAATCCAGGAATCAAGCCCAGGCTTCCTCCATTGTGGGCAGATTCTTTACCAGTTGAGCTATGAGGGGAGCCCAGTGGAAAGCCTTAGGTCCTTTGTTTAGTAGCCTGACCTGCTTCTGGCAGATTCCCGATTACTCACAGGTAGGGTTCAGAGCTAGTTTTTAGGTCATTCCCGGAAGAGCTCAATTTTTACTTTGTTTATTTTTTT
The DNA here is from genome assembly GCA_006410615.1 of Neotragus moschatus. Taxonomy (NCBI): domain Eukaryota; kingdom Metazoa; phylum Chordata; class Mammalia; order Artiodactyla; family Bovidae; genus Neotragus; species Neotragus moschatus. Next base: position 602,047 of record SJYA01000916.1, read on the forward strand.
CTGTAGAAAGCTATTCATTCAAAGCTGTGACTGTGAAAACTGTGATTAAATTACAGATAGTGACTCTTGTGTCAAGTCTTTGCACCTAATTTCTGATAAAAAAAAAATCCTCGTGTGATGGATCAAAGTACAAGTATGCTGCTGCCACCGCTAAATCACTTCAGTTGTGTCCGACTCTGTGCGACCCCATAGACGGCAGCCCACCAGGCTCCCCCGTCCCTGGGATTCTCCAGGCAAGAACACTGGAGTGAGTTGCCATTTCTTTCTCCAGTGCATGAAAGTGAAGTCGCTCAGTCGTGTCCCACTCTTCGCAACCCCATGAACTGCAGCCTACCACGCTCCTCTGTCCATGGGATTTTCCAGGCAAGACTACTGGAGTGGGTTGCCATTGCCTTCTCTGGTACAAGTATGAAGCAGATTTCGTATCCAGGGTGGAGTGGAACCACCAGCTTGTGGAAGCAGAAACTCCCATTTCATGTGATGAAGAAATCCTGTGGCATGTGGGGCAGATGGAGTGTGAAGTAGGGTCAGAAAAGAGGTACCCAGGGACTGTGGTTTTAAAGTGCAGTTTCAGAAGGAATGCAAGCCGACTTCTGGATTTCAGACTCTTTGGCATTATGAAGAAAGAAAGGACTTTAATTGGTCTGGCTTTTTTCCTCTAATCACAAAGTCAGGACAGAGTCGTTTTGCAAGCTGCTCCCTCTTTTCTTATTGCCCATCAGGAACAGGCACTTTCTACACAGACGGGGGACTTCCTTTTTCGAATCAAAATTTTAAATTGACATGGCCAGAAAGATCTAGGGTCATAGTTTTCCTTAATGAGGCTCATGGAAGGAATTGTTAAGTGAACCTTCTAAGGAACAGAAATGTTCAAGCAACTTTTGTCAAATGATTGTTAGCCGAACGAATCAGTTGTACATTGGGTTGGAATGAGTGTTTTTGGACACAGTTGGAGAGATCTGGAGCCCTGCCAGCCCTTGACTTCCTCTCCAGGTGCTGCTTTGCTAAGCTCTGCCTGGAGGGGTAACCTCTCTGGCTTGGAGATAAAGTCGCTTAACTGCACTGATGGATCTTATTATCAGTTCCTGCCACACAGGTTCTGGGTTCCTCTCAGGAGATGATCTTACATCTTTATTGAGAAGGTTGAGACCATCTGGCATTAACCACCTCATCTCTTGTTTGTTACAGATCATCACTATTTCTTTTCTTCATTCTTCACTCTCCTTGTCAGAGCTGCTTTCTCTGTGTTCTTCATCCCAGACTTTCTTCTCCAGCTTTCATTTCTTTGCTGTTTCTCTCTTCTGGCTTGCTTTCTCCTCCTTTTTCTCAATTCTTGCCACTTACTTTCTTCTGCCTATATACATGGTAAGACCGCCCCTTTCCTTAAAAAATAAAAATCTTTTCTCCACTCTGTATCTCTGCCACTTTACCACTTCATCTCTTTCCTTCATCACCCACTTTTGTTGTTGTTCAGCTGCTTAGTTGTGTCTGACTCTTTGCGGTCCCATGGGTCGCAGCACGCCAGGCTTCCTGTCCTTCACTATCTTCTGGTGTTTGCTCAAACTCATGTCCATTGAGTTGGTGATGCCACTGAAACCGTTGATTAAAGAAAATTTAAATTTTGATTGATTTATCCAGTGGATTTTCTTCTGTCGTGGTCATCTTCCTTAGCCCCGCTGTGGCCTTAACAAAAATTTTACTTTTTTCATAAATCGTCACTTACATTTTTTACTGTTCTTAAGTATACTCTAATGACTGTGTAACTGTCCTCAGGGATGTTCTGAAGTATACTCTAATGACTGTGTAACTGTGCTCAGGGATGTACATAGTGTACTTAAACCTTCAACTGTCATCATTTAGAACATTTAAAACAACTTTAAATAACTTATCTTTATGCATAATGTTTGCAGGCCTCTCCAGTTATTTCCTTTACGTAGATCCCTAGAAACTGAATGATTAGTTAAAACATACCTGGCATACCTGTAGAAGCAAGGACCACTTGGGAGTTTATGATTTCACTTGATTCCCAAGTTAACTCCACAAACAGCAAAGTGGGGAAGGAACAAGCATACAGTCACTGATGAGGAGTAAACAGGGCTTGTGACCTGGTGAGTTGAATGACCTAGAACTCTCTCTGGGTTCTTGTCTGCTGCCTAGGTGGTCGCCTTGTTTGAGGGAAAAGGTTGAAATTACTAGTAGACGCTGTGTGTCTTAGCCATAGTGTGCTGTACTTAATGATCTTAGGGCTTTTGTGTGTTTTGAAGGTATGAAGGTGAAAAGAGCTAACACTGCCTTTGTGTAATACCTTATCAATGGAATAATATTAATCATTGCCACTTACTTGTTTATTATTTTTCAAGTTCCAGTTTTTCTCTTACTGTTCCAAAATGCATTTTGCCTTTCAGATTCAGACTGTCTAAAAATTTTTCAATAGGTGATAGTTAAATTAGATGTTTTTCTAAAAAAAGAAAATTCCTATTTCTAAATTTTTAGTTGCCAAGGATTGGGGAAGACGGAAGGAAATATGTATGATTATAAAAGGGCTTCCCTTGTAGCTCAGTCGGTAAAGAATCTGCCTGCAGTGCAAGAGACCCAGGTTCAATTCCTGGGTTAGGAAGATCCCCTGGAGAAGGAAGTGGCAAGCCACTCCAATATTCTTCCCTGGGAAATCCAGTGTACAGTGGAACCTGGCAGAGTACAGTCCATGGGGTCACAAGCATCAGACATGACTTAGCGACTAAACCAACAATAAAAGGGCAATCCAAGCGATCATGGTTTTATTTCGTGATTTTTGATACTGTGATGTTTTTTGTTCTGTGACAAACCTGAAATAAGGTTGATGTTTATAAGTATTACGTTTCATCTAGATCTTTTTCATTAAGTTTCTCTACTATGAACAGAAGGAACAAACTTTTTAAAAAAATTTCACTATTTACAAAGTTTTTAAAAATGTGAAATCATTTTCTTTTTTTTCCTCCCTTTCAGCCATGAAGACTTTGAATTTATTTCAGGAACACGAATGCGAAAACTTGCCCGCGAAGGCCAGAAACCTCCTGAAGGTTTCATGGCTCCCAAGGCCTGGGATGTGCTGATGCAGTACTACAAATCCTTGGAGAAGGCTTAAGCTACTCACCCAGTCAGTCCACCTTTGACACCACACTGAATAACAAGAGGGGACCACGTAGTTACTGTTGGCATTTCTTTGTAGTGGTATCTGTCCAGACATGTATCCCCAGAGCAGACCCTTTTCCTTAAGTATTAACAGCATCAGTTCGGTCTGCCTTGTGAGTTCTGTTCTGAACTAGTGTAACACACTCCTGGTTTTAATGTATCTTCTCCAACTTATTCTAGTTATATTCCTACAGTACAGTTTTAAAACCTTGTCTTTTTGTATTTATGCTTCCGTCTTATCATTTTTTCAAGCTCTTATATCAGTTGTAACCAATAGTATACACATTGACTCTCACTTTTCATCTCTTGAAAAAAGAAAAAAAGATCCACGAGACAATAAACTTGGCTAGATCTTGTTTTGGGAATTTTATAAGACATCTGTAGCAGTTAAATTTTTTTTTTTTTTCCCTACAGTGAAAATATAAACTGCTTTCTTCCTTCCCCTCAGCTGTTGATCTCTTAACTGTTATAATCTAAAGTATATTAATATCTATGTAAACTCTGAATGAACTTTCTTGATTCAATAAAATTAAACTTTTTGGCTTATTTAAGTGATTTTTTTAAAATATGTTTACACATACTTATCCTTCATGTGAAAAAGTTTCTGATGGAGAAAGGAATCATCTAATAATTGGTTCCAAGTACTGTTTCGTAGTGAGTTTTTAAGTGGGAAAATAATGATGCATTCTCAGTCCATCCAAAACCTCAACTTGTTTTTCCCAAATATCTCTCTAATATTCTTAAGTACCTCAGATGCTGGTACCAGTAGTAGAGACATGATGGGGAGATGTTAGAGTTGCCAGTCAGTTCATCTGGAGTGGGGGACAACAAATCCAGTTTGCTTTTGTAGAATATCCTGAATACATAGTCATGGTTTTACGGTGGCAGTGATGGAGTCAAGATTCTGGGGGCAGTGAGTATCCAGTGGTGATGGCACCCATGGTATTCAGCTCTCCCGGGCAGTATTATCCTATCTCAAATATTCCAGTGACATGACCTTGGCTGAGTCCTCTGCCTCTAACTTCTCGTTCCTGACCATTTTCTAAGCCTTATTCTCTTGCCTTTTCCATCGGTTCTGTAAGATACCCAACAATTTTCCTATATATTCCTTTGCTGCTTAAATTATCTGGAGTTTCTGTTTACCAAGAGCCCTGGTCATAACAGGTGGCATGTGGGGGGAAAAAAATGTGTATTTCACATTAAAATATTGATACTGCTAAATTGAAGTTGATTTTTACTGTTTTGTTGAAGTTTTTTTACTGTTGATTTTTTTTAGAGGCTTAGTATTTTATTTTGCCTCTGACTGTGCTGAGTCTTCATTGCTGTGCATGGGCTTTCTCTAGTTACGATGAGCGGGGGCTCCTTTTAGTTGCGGTGCTCAAGCTTCTCATCGTGGTGGCCCCTCTTGTGGAGCACAGGCTCTGGACTGTATGAGCTTCAGTAGTTATGGTGCATGGGCTCAGTGGTTGAGGCTTGCGCTTCTCTCGGCACTCGGGCTTCGTTGCTAGCATGTGGGATCAAACCCCTGTCCCTTGCATTGGCAGGAGGCTACCTAACCACTGGACTGCCAGGGAAGCCCTACTGTTAACATATTTTAAAAGTGTAAATACAGAGGAAAGAATTTTAGTTCTTGGCACTCAGAAAACGTACCCTTTTAAAATTACAAAAATATACTCATAAAATCAAGATGAGAACATGAAGAACAGAAAGCGACATTAATGTAAAATGTGGTTGAAAAAGTAGCTTTGTGTTCTATCATCTAATTGTTGCTGAGTTAGTTGCATTCTATCATATGATTGGCGTTCCTGAATTAGTCCCACTGTGGTATTTGGCCTCATCCCACCAGAGAGGCAGATGATGAAAACATGATTCTAGGACCCTATGTTCTTGGAATTGGCCAGCAACCTGTGTGTTCTGGAAAGATGGAGAAGAAGATAAAAGTACCCAGTGATTTCTACAAGTCCACAGGTTGGTATGTGTGTCTTTAAGCTATAGTTATGATGTATGTAGAAATTTTATTTTTTCCTTTTCAGTTCATAAAAGTGAGCCCAAACCAATCTTTAAAACCTTCAACCCTTACCCCAAGCCTCTCCTGCCAAGTGGTCTTGGAAATCTCAATGCCATTTTTATCTATCCATCAGCTGGAAAAGTGAATGGAAAAATAATAATTTTTTTTCTTGAACGAAGTAAAAGAAAGTACAGTCATCTTGGCAGAAGTATAATGTTTTAAATCTGTCAGTTCTGTATTCCACTCTGATAATCAAGACCATGGATTTGCGTTTCATTTCCATCCAAGAGGAAAACAATTATGTGTATCTCTTGGAAGTTAGCGTTTGAATACTTTATCAGGAAAAATTCAGAAGTCATGCTTCCCACATACAGTATATTTTTATTAGCACACATGTATCCAGGGCTGAGTTGGCTCATGAGGTAAGGAAGTATTTGCCCACTGGGCTTTTATGTGTGGACTATATTACTTAGAGGGTCTGTAAGCCTCTTTGTATTTCTGTGGATTCCATTTCCTCCTCCACACAGTCTCGCCCTGGTTATAATTATATGTAAGTTGTGCCAAACACAGTCTGGCTACCTAACTCAGTCAGTCTTTCTGGACTGAGGTAAAAGCTGGACTTCCTAAAGGTAAGTACTTGAGAACCATAACTGAGTAGGGGTGTGTTGAGACTGGAACATTTTTTTCCTAATTTCCCATTTTATCAGATTCTTAGGAAAATGGCATCAGAGTTTAAGGCCTGGATTCAAGGAGCTGGAATTAGAAACGGAAAATCTCATCACAGACCTTTATCTCCCAGATCTGCACCTGCACTGAGCATCCATAATGACCCACCTTTGTTAAAAAATTATGGTTACCAGAAAAGGAAAGGTGGGGGAGGGAGGTTGGGGAGGCAATAAATTGGGAATTGGGGATTAACAGGTACACAGTACTACAGGGAACTGTATTCAGTGTCAACCTATGACAGAAAAGAATCTGAAAAAAGCCCAGAGACACATACACGTGTATATAACTGAATCATTCTGCCATACACCTGAAACACAGTGAGAGCTGGACTATAAAGAAAGCTGAGTGGCAAAGAATTGATGCTTTTGAACTGTGGTGTTGGAGAAGACTCTTGTGAGTCCCTTGGACTGCAAGGAGATCCAACCAGTCCATCCTAAAGGAAATCAGTCCTGGCTATTCATTGGAAGGACTGATGCTAACGTTGAAACTCCAATACTTTGGCCACCTGCTGCATAGAACTGACTCATTGGAAAAGACTCTGACGCTGGGAGGGATTGGGGACAGGAGGAAAAGGGGACGACAGAGGATGAGATGGTTGGATGGCATCACCCACTCGATGGACATGAGTTTGAGTCAATTCTGGGAATTGGTGATGGACAGGGAGGCCTGACGTTCTGCAGTCCATGGGGTCGTAAAGAGTCGGACACTACCGAGTGACTGAACTGAACTGAAGCATTATAAATCTACTATACTTCAATTTATAAAAGAAAATATGTCCACTGAAATGAATTAAAACACTGACTTGCTCTCTGCTTTGTTTCTAACAGGTCTAACTTGTCCTCTTTAAGAAGTATTCTGTCTGAGAGTATAACCACTTCTATTGCCCAAGAGAAAGTATCTGTTAAAAAGTAAACTGGAGCCTTGCTGCACAGTCGGATCCTCAAGAAAAAAGCCAAATGAAGGAGAGAGTTCTGTCTGACCTGTGACTGGTTCACCCCTTGACTGCCCAGAGTCTGCCCCGAATGACTTTGAACCTCAGTGTATGGCTAGTGCTATTTTGTGTGACGTAGAGGCACACCTGTACATTCTACTTAGGTTTGCAGTTACAGCAAATTTGACTTTTGATAAGTTGTGGGCAATTCAGTGGGCTACGCACTTGGAGCCTCTGGCACTTACGCAGCCATTAAGAGAGTTTTGAGTGAAAAGCAATTTAAAGGTTAAGTTATTTAGGAGATGTGTAGACTTAAGAGACATAAGTTTAAAAGAACATACAGATGGCTAACGAACACATGAAAAGATGCTCAATGTCACTCATTATTTGAGAAATGCAAATCAAAACCACAAGGAGGTACCATTTCTCGCCAGTCAGAATGGCTGTGATCTAAAAGTCTACAAGCAATAAATGCTGGAGAGGGTGTGGAGAAAAGGGAACCCTGTTACACTGTTGGTGGGAATGCAAACTAGTGCAGCCACTATGGAGAACAGTGTGGAGATTCCTTAAAAAACTGGAAATAGAACTGCCTTATGACCCAGCAATCGCACTGCTGGGCATACACACTGAGAAAACCAGAACTGAGAGAGACACGTGTACCCCAGTGTTCATCGCAGCACTGTTTATAATAGCCAGGACATGGGAAGCAGCCTAGATGTCCATCAGCAGATGAATGGGTAAGAAAGCTGTGGTACATATACACACAATGGAGTATTACTCAGCCATTAAAAAGAATACATTTGAATCAGTTCTAATGAGGTGGATGAAACTGGAGCCGATTATACAGAGTGAAGTAAGCCAGAAAAAAAACACCAATACAGTATACTAACGCATATATATGGAATTTAGAAAAATGGTAATTATAACCCTGTACGCGAGACAGCGAAAGAGACACAGATGTATAGAATAGTCTTGGACTCTGGGAGAGGGCAAGAGTGGGATGATTTGGGAGAATGGCATTGAAACATGTATAATATCATCTGTGAAATGAGTTGTTAGTCTAGGTTTGATGCAGGATACAGGATGCTTGGGGCTGGTGCCCTGGGATGACCCAGAGGGTTGGTACGGGGAGGGAGGTGGGAGGGGGGTTCAGCATTGGGAACACGTGTGCACCCGTGGAGGATTCATGTTGATGTGTGGCAAAACGAATACAATATTGTAAAGTAATTAGCCTCTAGTTAAATAAATTAAAAAAAAATATTACAAACAGCAAAAAAAAAAAAAAAAGGAAAGTATAGTTTTGTGGTTAAGAATTCAAGCTCTATGGAAAACAGTGGGGAGGTTCCTTAAAATAACTAAAAATAGAGCTCCCAGCGGGCTTCCCTGGTNTATCATCTAATTGTTGCTGAGTTAGTTGCATTCTATCATATGATTGGCGTTCCTGAATTAGTCCCACTGTGGTATTTGGCCTCATCCCACCAGAGAGGCAGATGATGAAAACATGATTCTAGGACCCTATGTTCTTGGAATTGGCCAGCAACCTGTGTGTTCTGGAAAGATGGAGAAGAAGATAAAAGTACCCAGTGATTTCTACAAGTCCACAGGTTGGTATGTGTGTCTTTAAGCTATAGTTATGATGTATGTAGAAATTTTATTTTTTCCTTTTCAGTTCATAAAAGTGAGCCCAAACCAATCTTTAAAACCTTCAACCCTTACCCCAAGCCTCTCCTGCCAAGTGGTCTTGGAAATCTCAATGCCATTTTTATCTATCCATCAGCTGGAAAAGTGAATGGAAAAATAATAATTTTTTTTCTTGAACGAAGTAAAAGAAAGTACAGTCATCTTGGCAGAAGTATAATGTTTTAAATCTGTCAGTTCTGTATTCCACTCTGATAATCAAGACCATGGATTTGCGTTTCATTTCCATCCAAGAGGAAAACAATTATGTGTATCTCTTGGAAGTTAGCGTTTGAATACTTTATCAGGAAAAATTCAGAAGTCATGCTTCCCACATACAGTATATTTTTATTAGCACACATGTATCCAGGGCTGAGTTGGCTCATGAGGTAAGGAAGTATTTGCCCACTGGGCTTTTATGTGTGGACTATATTACTTAGAGGGTCTGTAAGCCTCTTTGTATTTCTGTGGATTCCATTTCCTCCTCCACACAGTCTCGCCCTGGTTATAATTATATGTAAGTTGTGCCAAACACAGTCTGGCTACCTAACTCAGTCAGTCTTTCTGGACTGAGGTAAAAGCTGGACTTCCTAAAGGTAAGTACTTGAGAACCATAACTGAGTAGGGGTGTGTTGAGACTGGAACATTTTTTTCCTAATTTCCCATTTTATCAGATTCTTAGGAAAATGGCATCAGAGTTTAAGGCCTGGATTCAAGGAGCTGGAATTAGAAACGGAAAATCTCATCACAGACCTTTATCTCCCAGATCTGCACCTGCACTGAGCATCCATAATGACCCACCTTTGTTAAAAAATTATGGTTACCAGAAAAGGAAAGGTGGGGGAGGGAGGTTGGGGAGGCAATAAATTGGGAATTGGGGATTAACAGGTACACAGTACTACAGGGAACTGTATTCAGTGTCAACCTATGACAGAAAAGAATCTGAAAAAAGCCCAGAGACACATACACGTGTATATAACTGAATCATTCTGCCATACACCTGAAACACAGTGAGAGCTGGACTATAAAGAAAGCTGAGTGGCAAAGAATTGATGCTTTTGAACTGTGGTGTTGGAGAAGACTCTTGTGAGTCCCTTGGACTGCAAGGAGATCCAACCAGTCCATCCTAAAGGAAATCAGTCCTGGCTATTCATTGGAAGGACTGATGCTAACGTTGAAACTCCAATACTTTGGCCACCTGCTGCATAGAACTGACTCATTGGAAAAGACTCTGACGCTGGGAGGGATTGGGGACAGGAGGAAAAGGGGACGACAGAGGATGAGATGGTTGGATGGCATCACCCACTCGATGGACATGAGTTTGAGTCAATTCTGGGAATTGGTGATGGACAGGGAGGCCTGACGTTCTGCAGTCCATGGGGTCGTAAAGAGTCGGACACTACCGAGTGACTGAACTGAACTGAAGCATTATAAATCTACTATACTTCAATTTATAAAAGAAAATATGTCCACTGAAATGAATTAAAACACTGACTTGCTCTCTGCTTTGTTTCTAACAGGTCTAACTTGTCCTCTTTAAGAAGTATTCTGTCTGAGAGTATAACCACTTCTATTGCCCAAGAGAAAGTATCTGTTAAAAAGTAAACTGGAGCCTTGCTGCACAGTCGGATCCTCAAGAAAAAAGCCAAATGAAGGAGAGAGTTCTGTCTGACCTGTGACTGGTTCACCCCTTGACTGCCCAGAGTCTGCCCCGAATGACTTTGAACCTCAGTGTATGGCTAGTGCTATTTTGTGTGACGTAGAGGCACACCTGTACATTCTACTTAGGTTTGCAGTTACAGCAAATTTGACTTTTGATAAGTTGTGGGCAATTCAGTGGGCTACGCACTTGGAGCCTCTGGCACTTACGCAGCCATTAAGAGAGTTTTGAGTGAAAAGCAATTTAAAGGTTAAGTTATTTAGGAGATGTGTAGACTTAAGAGACATAAGTTTAAAAGAACATACAGATGGCTAACGAACACATGAAAAGATGCTCAATGTCACTCATTATTTGAGAAATGCAAATCAAAACCACAAGGAGGTACCATTTCTCGCCAGTCAGAATGGCTGTGATCTAAAAGTCTACAAGCAATAAATGCTGGAGAGGGTGTGGAGAAAAGGGAACCCTGTTACACTGTTGGTGGGAATGCAAACTAGTGCAGCCACTATGGAGAACAGTGTGGAGATTCCTTAAAAAACTGGAAATAGAACTGCCTTATGACCCAGCAATCGCACTGCTGGGCATACACACTGAGAAAACCAGAACTGAGAGAGACACGTGTACCCCAGTGTTCATCGCAGCACTGTTTATAATAGCCAGGACATGGGAAGCAGCCTAGATGTCCATCAGCAGATGAATGGGTAAGAAAGCTGTGGTACATATACACACAATGGAGTATTACTCAGCCATTAAAAAGAATACATTTGAATCAGTTCTAATGAGGTGGATGAAACTGGAGCCGATTATACAGAGTGAAGTAAGCCAGAAAAAAAACACCAATACAGTATACTAACGCATATATATGGAATTTAGAAAAATGGTAATTATAACCCTGTACGCGAGACAGCGAAAGAGACACAGATGTATAGAATAGTCTTGGACTCTGGGAGAGGGCAAGAGTGGGATGATTTGGGAGAATGGCATTGAAACATGTATAATATCATCTGTGAAATGAGTTGTTAGTCTAGGTTTGATGCAGGATACAGGATGCTTGGGGCTGGTGCCCTGGGATGACCCAGAGGGTTGGTACGGGGAGGGAGGTGGGAGGGGGGTTCAGCATTGGGAACACGTGTGCACCCGTGGAGGATTCATGTTGATGTGTGGCAAAACGAATACAATATTGTAAAGTAATTAGCCTCTAGTTAAATAAATTAAAAAAAAATATTACAAACAGCAAAAAAAAAAAAAAAAGGAAAGTATAGTTTTGTGGTTAAGAATTCAAGCTCTATGGAAAACAGTGGGGAGGTTCCTTAAAATAACTAAAAATAGAGCTCCCAGCGGGCTTCCCTGGTGGCTCAGATGGTAAAGAATTCCCTTGCAATGTGGAAGACCTGGGTTTGATCCTTGGGTTGGGAAGATTCCCTGGAGGGGAGGGCATGGCAACCTGCTCCAGTATTCTTGCCTGGAGAATCACATGGACAGAGGAGCCTGGTGGGCTATAGTCCATGGGGTTGCAAAGGGTTGGATACGACTGAGTGACTAGGCACACAGGACATATGACGCAGCAATCCCACTCCTGGGCATATATCTGGAGAAATCCATAAATTGAAAGGACACCCTGGTATCCTCTGCAGCACTATTTACAATTGCCACGACTTGGCACTTAAATGTCCACTGATGGAGGAATGGATAAAGAAGGTGTGATACACATATGAAATGGAATATTGCTCAGCCATAAGGAGTGAAACAGTGCCATTTGGAGAGACATGGATGGATAGAGAATGTCAGAGTGAAGTAAGTCAGAGAAAAATATCACGTAATACTGCTTATATGTGAAATCTAGAAAAATGGTAGAGGTGAGCTTATTTTCAAAGCAGAAATGCAGTCACAGATGTAGAGAACAAACTTAACAGTTACCAAGGAGGGAAGAGGAGGGTGGGATGAATTAGGACACTGGTGCTGACATGTATACGCTACTATATATAAAATGGAAAGCAAATGAGAACCTACTGTATCATACAGGGTGTTCTGTGGTGACCTAAATGGGGAGGAAATATTTTAAAAGACTATACAAGCACTGCTCTTTATTATTATTTAAAGATGTAGTTTGTTGGCCAAACAACACAGTGATACCAATATTTATGAGACCAGACCTTGTAATCTTTGCTTTGTAAGACCATTCTTTAGCCCACTGAGCAAAGTGACTAAATATACTACATTAGATACAAATCTAAAGGCAGTCAAAATACAGTATCCCTGTTTTAACCACACTTTCCCCTCACTTTTCCCGTGTCCAGCTTCTCCTATGTTTCCTAGATTAAGAAAACAAGTACATTTTTGCAAAGAGAAAAATACATACATTTGCTTAAAGTAAGCATAGACCAATCCTATGAAAAATTGATAGGACCTTGGAAAAGCATCATCCAGAGAAAGATCAAGATTAGAAATGTCAGTTAATTAATTAATAAAGATCAGTTTATTCTCAACATTAATAAAGAAGATCTGCTATAATTTACTTGGTCATTGCTGCTAAGTCACTTCAGTCATGTCTGACTCTGTGGGACCCCATAGACGGCAGCCCACCAGGCTCTCCCGTCCCTGGGAGTCTCCAGGCAAGAACATTGGAGTGGGTTGCCATTTCCTTCTCCAGTGTATGAAAGGGAAAAGAGAAGGAGAAGTCACTTAGTCATGTCTGACTCTTCACAACCCCATGGACTGCAGCCTACCAGGCTCCTCCATCCATGGGATTTCCCAGGCAAGAGTACTGGAGTGGGGAGCCATTGCCTTCTACCCTTATATATCCTCTAGTAGGTCTTATTTTATGGAAAACTGGTTGCTAAACTTGGTCATTACTTAACGTTAAAGCTGCATTTTACAAGTGTTAAAGCTGCATTTTACAAGTGTTAACACTTTTCAGTTAAAAGTTCAGCTTATTGATATATCTGATAAAGCATAAAATCTTAAATATATTTAACTCTTAGAATTGAACTATAAGTGGTGTTTCATGTACTAGAGAATTTTTTCTGTCTTCTGTAGATATAACAGGAGTAAAGGTATTAGGAATATGAAGTACAAGATTGTATACCATTTCCCAGAGGAATTCCCAGGAATTTGTTCTCCCTATTTGTATAGTCAAAAGATCTCATAGCTAAGAGTAGGATGATGAATAAATAGCATAAAATTTAAGTATATCTTTAGTAAACAATAAAAATCATAATAGTCGCTAACATTTGCTAAGTGCTTACTCTTTTATTTGCCAGACACTGTGCTAAGTCCTTTCCATGTTAAGAAAGGAGAAGAAAATTTTTTTCAAAGAATTAAAATAAAAATGGTTCAATGAATTTATGAAATGTCCCTGAAGTGGCTATGGTCAAAATTAGGATGGTATTTGTAAATTAAACAAAAATATGTAAAAAAAAAAATGAAGGCCAAATTAAAAAAAAATTAACAGTATAGTAAAGTTTCATTAGAGAAATTGACATTAAAAGTTAACTTTGGTAAAGAGGTCGAGTATAAGATAAACGTGCAAAAACCAAGACCACATAAATGTGCAAAAGTCAAAATCTCTGTATTAACAATAATTGACTACAGATGAAAATGTCTGATGGAGAGGTCATCAAGAGGACGTGACTGCCAGGTGACCTGCGAGCTGGATGCGGAAAATCAGAGATGCCTTGTCTCTATTCATCCTTGGAATGTGCATTCTCCTCATCATTCCCACAGCCAGAGCCATTTCAAGGATGCAGCCTTGAGAGGGAACGTGTTGTTGCGACCATCTGGACAGTATGCAGGGCTGAACCCTGTTACGGTGCTGACAAACTCAAGATTCTGATGGGTGGGTGTGGAGCTGTACTCATTGCACAGCCTTTGGAGACAAGCCTCCCCAGTTAAGTCCTGTTGCTTGGCAGGACTGGTGCCTGGTAATTGGCAGTGGCTGCCTCATTCCTCTTTCCCCACCCTCTGTGTTCAGGAGCTGTTTTCAGATTTCACCTGGGAAATGCCTGAGTTTGTGAACCAACGATGTCCCAGTAATGACAGTCAAACAACTTGTAAAATACTTAGGAACAAAATTAAGAAGAAAAGAAACAGAGACTACTTGAGTAAAACTGTGTAATTTTATGAAAAGTCATAAAAGCAAGATCTAAAAAAGTGGAACAGTTTACTATGGTCCTAGGTGAAAAAAATACTAAAATGTCAGTCTTCCAGAATTCATGATTCTAAGGCAATTAAAACCTCAATTTTTTTAGGGAGGGAATTAGATAAAATTTTATCAGTTCATTTGGAATTAACAAATAACAAAAAGGCAAGATAATTGTAAGAGGTGAAAGGAGGCAATTTACCTACTGACTCAAAGACTCAGGAAAAGTATTAGGAGTTGTTTTAAGCCACTGAGTTTTGGGATGCTTTGTTGTACAGCAATAACTGCTTAAGACAGGCCTTATAGCTCATGAATCCTAACTCAGCTCTACTCTCCTGAGGACAGGGCTGGGGAAATTTGAGTTATGGTAAAGGTAAAAAAAAAAAAAAAAAGCAAACTGGAGTAGAACCTAGAAGCTTTCTGATTAGAAGAATAAATGATAGGATCAATTAAAATAGCAGTGGCAAGATAGAAAACAGAATTAGACAATGTATATATAAAAAAGACTGTTCAGTTACAGAGCTATAAAATAGAATATATCCTTGATAAAGTAAATAGATAAGCACGGGAGTTGGCAAACTATGATCTGGCTTGCTGCCTTTTTTGTAAACAAAGTCATGTTGGCGCATAGCTACACACATTGAAGTATTCTCTGTGGTGGCTTTTGTGCTCTAGCAGCAGAGCTGAGTGGCTGAGACAGCGCCCCTACAGCCGGAAAAGCTGAAAATGCTTATCATCTGGCCCTTTACAGGAAGAAACTGCCCACCCCTGGGACGGGGGAGCCTGTTTGGCTGCCGTCTATGGTGTCGCAGAGTTGGACACGACTGAAGCGACTGAGCAGCAGCAGCTCTTGGCTGATAATTACTCCTGCAGCGTGGCGGTCCCACGGCAGAGCTCCTACTAACAGGAGAGGACAGGCTCAGGGAATGCAGCAATATACTCGGTATTTAGTCTGTATGTCTTGCCCTCTATTCCCTTCTTCACGTTGGATGGGAGTGAGATGGCAACGAGGAAGAGGCTCAGACCCTCAGCAGATTTAACCTTGCGAAGTCAGAGAAGTCAGACCCTCAGCAGATTTAACCTTGCGAAGTCAGACCCTCAGCAAATTTAACTCAGACCCTCAGCAGATTTAACCTTGCGAAGTCAGAGAAGTCAGAGAGGTATGTGCCCAGTTGCCTCTTATCATGGAAGTGAGATTGCAAGCTCAATGACAGTGACATGTCCAAACAATTCGATGAAGTGTCAGGCATGCTGTCTGACTCGATTTGGAGCTATATGGATTGAATTGTTTACTGAATAGGACAGTTTTTAGCATTATGTTGATGCAGAAGCATTTCTTCTAGAGATGGGAACACATCTTCTAGAGATGTGTGAATTCTTAACCAACAGCGTCCTGCTGTATAGCAGTGGAAACTCTGTTCACTGTTATGTTCAGTCTGGGTGGGAGGGGAGTTTGGGGGAGAATGGATACATGTGTATGTATGGCTGAGTCCATTTGCTGTCCACCTGAAACTGTCACATTTTTACTTGGCTATGTGCATGCTAATTCGCTTGTCATGTCTGACTCTTTGCAATGCTATGGACTGTAGGCTCCTCTATCCATGGGATTCTCCAGGCAAGAAGACCGAAGTGGGTTGCCATGCCCTCCTCCAGGGGATCTTCCAGACCCAGAGATCAAACCCACATCTCTTATGTCTCTTGCATTTTTGACAGGCGGGCTCTTGACCACTAGCACATAAAATAAAAAAGATTTTTTTAAAATCAGCACTATTTAAATAAATAATGTATGAATCAAATAACTATGTTTTAAAAGTAGATACAAGGGAAAAAATTAAAACAAATATGAATTTTATTAAGCAGTGGTTTCAATAATAGTTCTTTCATTTTTATGCATTCAGTGATTGTCTAAGCAATTACAAATTCAAAATGATTGGTGACAGGAATATCAGGTTTATCAGCAGAAACACCAAATACGTAATGCTGACAGATCATCGTGTATGTGCTCAGGGCATATAAGCTAAGATTCCTCTGAGAATGTTCACCTTTGCATTTCCTGACTTCCATGTTTAAATTTGTATCCTGTGCATTGTGTTAACATTTTTCTTTGTATTTAGTTTCCTTTTAAAAAATGAGAACAAAAGGAAAAATTTAATACCCCAATCCCTAAGGACAGTCACCATATACCACATAATAGCTGCTTTGAGGGACTTAAGTTTTTTATAATCTTTGGAACACAGGGAAGGTATTTGGTTCATTTTATTCATCTCTCTAATGGATTAAAAGTGTTGTGCTCAAAGTTTGCATAAAAATTTTTCTTTTACTGCCAGAAATAAATGAAAGAGAATATAGGATCTCAATCAAGAAATGAAAATGTAACACAGCTTAGAGACAAACTTGGAAACTCAGTTTTAAGTGATTGTGTGTGTTAGTTGCTCAGTCGTGCCCGTCTCTTTGTGACCCCTTGGACTGCAATCCACCAGGTTTCTCTATCCATGAGATTTTCCAGGCAAGGATACTAGAGTGGGTTGCCATTTCCTTCTCCAGGGGATCTTCCCAACCCAGGGATCGAACCTGGGTCTCTTGCACTGCAGGTAAATTCTTTACCGACTGAGCTACAATATGTGAATTTAAAAGGTCGTCTTTTTAGAAAAGGAACTGGGGTGATGACATTGTCTACCATGATAACTCCGAAAGAGAGCACAGGTGATAGGGTAAAAGCAAGGGACTTTGGGGTACCATAGTAAGTGAGATTTTTAAAAATATGGAAGTACTTGTTCCAGACCTTTCCATGTAATAAGTATTAAACAAATGTTTGCTTCTTCCCCTTTCGAAGGAGACACTATGTTTCCCATACTCTCTTGTAGCAATCATTGGCCATGGACCAATTTGGGCCAAGGAGGCATAAGAGGGATTTTATTCAGATTGATCCCTGGGTTGGGAAGATTCCCTGGAAAAGGAAAAGGCTACCCACTCCAGTATTCTGGCCTGGAGAATTCCATGGACTGTAGAGTCTAAGGAGGTCGTAAAGAGTCAGACACGATTGAGTGACTTTCACTTTCTTTTGCTTTTTCTTAGAAAAGAGATGGCACAGCTGGTCACATGATATTTATTTCCTTTTTTTCTGTCTGGTAGGCAGACCTCAGAATGCTTCCTCAGCAAGCTCGGTAACAAGATATTTAGCAATTTCTGTTGTATTTGAACAAAGTTTGTATGTTTGTTTAAAAATTTTGCTTTTATTTGTACCTGCATTCCAATTAAAGACTTTGATAAGCTTTGGACTTGATTATCAGCTCTGGAAAGTGGGGTTTATGGAGAAGTTATTGTCAAGAACCACTTAGTAAAGCCCTGATCCTTTGAACATTTTGAGAAATATGTTCAAGAATCTGCCTGCAATGCAGAAGACCTGGGTTCAGTCCCTGGGTCAGAAAGATCCCCTGGAGAAGAGAAAGCCCACTCCAGTATTCTTGCCTGGAAAATTCCATAGACAGAGAAGCCTGGTGGGCTATAGGCCATGAAGTCACAAAGAGTCAGACATGACTGAATGACTAACACTTCTGAAAACTCAATACAGACATTTTTCTCTTTAGGGTCAAGCCATCCTCACATTCTCTCTGTATTTCCACCTCTCTTTCTTCATGGCAATCCTGCTACACTAGAGAGGTTTTTAATATGAGGAAAAAGAACACTTCAGTCTCAGAAAGATGCTTATCATCAAAGTCCTCTAGGCAAGCCCTTTAACATTTACATTTTTTTTTTTTTAAGTTTTCTTAATGCTCTGAGGAACACAAGGCAGTTCTCCCACACCTCCTACGGTCTGAGCACCCCCTTCCCTTGAGAGACCTCTCACTGCTGCTCTGGCTGCCAACAATCCCTTGTGAAAGGTTCCCATCCTCCTCCAGTCCTGAAGCCACCACAGGGCAGGGTTATGAAAGGGANTAAATTCTTTACCGACTGAGCTACAATATGTGAATTTAAAAGGTCGTCTTTTTAGAAAAGGAACTGGGGTGATGACATTGTCTACCATGATAACTCCGAAAGAGAGCACAGGTGATAGGGTAAAAGCAAGGGACTTTGGGGTACCATAGTAAGTGAGATTTTTAAAAATATGGAAGTACTTGTTCCAGACCTTTCCATGTAATAAGTATTAAACAAATGTTTGCTTCTTCCCCTTTCGAAGGAGACACTATGTTTCCCATACTCTCTTGTAGCAATCATTGGCCATGGACCAATTTGGGCCAAGGAGGCATAAGAGGGATTTTATTCAGATTGATCCCTGGGTTGGGAAGATTCCCTGGAAAAGGAAAAGGCTACCCACTCCAGTATTCTGGCCTGGAGAATTCCATGGACTGTAGAGTCTAAGGAGGTCGTAAAGAGTCAGACACGATTGAGTGACTTTCACTTTCTTTTGCTTTTTCTTAGAAAAGAGATGGCACAGCTGGTCACATGATATTTATTTCCTTTTTTTCTGTCTGGTAGGCAGACCTCAGAATGCTTCCTCAGCAAGCTCGGTAACAAGATATTTAGCAATTTCTGTTGTATTTGAACAAAGTTTGTATGTTTGTTTAAAAATTTTGCTTTTATTTGTACCTGCATTCCAATTAAAGACTTTGATAAGCTTTGGACTTGATTATCAGCTCTGGAAAGTGGGGTTTATGGAGAAGTTATTGTCAAGAACCACTTAGTAAAGCCCTGATCCTTTGAACATTTTGAGAAATATGTTCAAGAATCTGCCTGCAATGCAGAAGACCTGGGTTCAGTCCCTGGGTCAGAAAGATCCCCTGGAGAAGAGAAAGCCCACTCCAGTATTCTTGCCTGGAAAATTCCATAGACAGAGAAGCCTGGTGGGCTATAGGCCATGAAGTCACAAAGAGTCAGACATGACTGAATGACTAACACTTCTGAAAACTCAATACAGACATTTTTCTCTTTAGGGTCAAGCCATCCTCACATTCTCTCTGTATTTCCACCTCTCTTTCTTCATGGCAATCCTGCTACACTAGAGAGGTTTTTAATATGAGGAAAAAGAACACTTCAGTCTCAGAAAGATGCTTATCATCAAAGTCCTCTAGGCAAGCCCTTTAACATTTACATTTTTTTTTTTTTAAGTTTTCTTAATGCTCTGAGGAACACAAGGCAGTTCTCCCACACCTCCTACGGTCTGAGCACCCCCTTCCCTTGAGAGACCTCTCACTGCTGCTCTGGCTGCCAACAATCCCTTGTGAAAGGTTCCCATCCTCCTCCAGTCCTGAAGCCACCACAGGGCAGGGTTATGAAAGGGACGCCATTATAGGAGAGTCTCAGAGTCAAAGTAAGTGACTTTTTATGATAACCAGGGTCCAGTTCCTGGAACTTACTTAAAAATGAAATCAATTGAAAAAAGTATTAGAGAAAGTCTTCACAAAAAAATAAGAATAAAATATAACCAGTGGAAAAATACAAAAATGGAAAAATTTCCAGCTACACTAGATTTTTTTAAAATTTGCTCCCTAAAGGTTTAAGTATTCTCTTTTTCTTTACAATTTTTTTCTTTTGAGTTTTATTGAGATATAATTGACAATCAGAATTGTATAAATTTAAGGTATATAGCATAATGATTTGACTTTCATCATGAAATGATTACCATAGTATGTTTAGTGAACAGCATCATCTCATATAGATATAAAATTAAAGAAATAGAAAAAGGTGGTTTTGCCTTGTGCTGAGAACTCAGAAGTTTAACAGCTTTCATCTATAACTTTCAGCGGTGTTAATTATATTTATCGGGTTGTACATTTTATCCTTAGTACTTATTTTATAATTGGAAGTTTGCACATTTTGACCATATTTATCCATTCCCACTCTTCCCTACTCCCTGCCTCTGGTAACCACAAGTCTCATCTCTTTTTCTATGAATTTGTTTTTTTAAGTGTAAATGCCCTACAACACTGTATTAGTTTCTGTTACACAACATACTGATTTGATATTTCTATATATTTCAAGATGATCAGCACAAGTCTAGTTTCCATCTGCTACCATACAAAGATATTATATAATTACTGACTATATTCCACCCTGTACATTTCATACCCATTATTAGACTTCTTATTAATGCAAATTAAAATGTCTTGTTTTATGCAAGTGAAACTAGACCAAGCTGAAGGAAAAAAAAGGTTTAGACTTTATTTTATTATTCAGATTTTTTTTCCCCCCCCGGGGAGTTGTTAATGGGCTTTGCCTGTGACAGGTATATTTGATCACTTTTTGTTCATGAAAATCATTAAAGTTGATGTTACATTTTTCATATAAAACTATGTTCTAAGGAGCATTAATAAAAATTTAAATTTATTTAAAAATATAGATTATATTGTCTGTTTTAGTTTTAATCTGTTTTTATCTTTTGTAACTAAGACTAATTACAGTGGACATGTGTATAAAAATAAAGTTACATTAAGTTGGCTATTATTATAAAAATAAAAAATAGTAAGTGTTGGTGAGGATGCAGAAAAATTGCTAACTTAGTGCACTGCTTTTGGGAGTGCAAAGTGGTGCTGCAGCTATGGAAAGTAGTATGGTGGTTTCTCAAAAAAGTCAAATGTATACTGCCATAAGATCCAGCACTCAGTTTTTAGTTATACACCCAAAAGAATTAAAAATAGAGACTCAGATATTTGGGCACCAGTGTTGGGAATTCTGCTCAGAAAGGGAAACATACCCTTGGACTTAATGACTTATAAATTTGTATAATTTGCTAGGATTTCAAAACTTTTTTTTTTCTACTTTTGTTTCCCAGTCTTAAAAGATAGAATAATATAAATTTTCTTACTATATAATCAGGATAAGCAATGCTAACTTCTATACAAGTAATATGTAGATCTCAATGGCTTAATACAAATAGTTTTTTTTTTCCTAGTGCTTATCACAGTCTTCGGGTAGATGTAGATCATTCCATTTTCTGACATGGTTACTTTCAATCTACGGCTTCCTTGATCACTGTGGAAGAACACAGAGAGCAGATATCATCATGCAGGGGCTTTAGGACCAGGCCTTGAAAGTGGCCTTTATCTCCTGCTCTCTTCACTCCGTTGATCAGGATTGGTCACGTGACTGCAAACCAACTTTGTGGAACTCTGAGAAATGTAATCTAGAATTCTCAGGATACATTAAAGGAATTATTAAGCATTTGGCTAGTCTTTGTCACAATTAAAATATTTTCTTGAAATTTTTTTCCCAAAAAGATTTGAGCTATACTGTGAGTATTCAGATGAGAAAACGTGATAATACTTGAGTGAGGACAATTAGAAAATGAAAGTGAGATATTTTGTACTAAGTGTTTATGTTTTATGAGCTCGACACCCTTTCCTTACATATCATGCAATTATGATTGCTATATTCCTTTCCTCATTATGACAGCTCAGAATTCATACACTAAAACGATTTCGGCTGTGCCTGAGTCAAGCAAGACATCCAACTGGAAATTGTTTCTTTAATTAGCCTCATCCACATGACTTATTTTTGCTTTTGATATAAGCGTAAGAAGTAGGAAACAGTCTGATATCACCCTCTCAACTCTATAAAAAACAGAAGCATAGAAAACTTAGCTAAGATTGTCACGTGAGCAATAGTCATAATGCTTACATTCCCAAGACAGGAAGAGAATGGGTCTGGGAGGGCTCCCTTAGCAAAGCTGTGTTCATGGATCCTGAATTTGAGCTCATAAACTGTGTCCTTGATTGTGTGTCATGCTTGGTTATGGTTATAAAGCTTAGTTCAATATGTTGTTGTTGTTTAGTCGCTAAGTCGTGCCCGACTCTTTTGTGACCCTGTGGACTGTTGCCTGCCAGGCTCCTCTGTCCATGGGATTTTCCAGGCAAGAGTACTGGAGTGGGTTTCCATTTCCTTGTCCAGGTGATCTTCTGATGCAGGGATCAAACTCGCATCTCCTGCTTGGCAGGCAGATTCGCCACCACTGACCCACCTGTTTGTGTGTGTGTGTGTGCGCTAAGTCGCTTCAGTCACGTCTGACTCTTTTTGACCCTATGGACTGTAGCCTTCCAGGCTCCTTTGTCCGTGAATTCTCTAGGCATGAATACTGGAGTGTTGCTATGCCCTTCTCCAGGGGATCGAACCCGGGGGTTGAACCCGCCTCTCTTATGTCTCCTGCATTGGCAGGCAGGTTCTAATGCCACCTGGGAAGCCCTGAGGCACTTGGGAAAGCCTATTACAATATGACTCTGTAAGAGACATGGCTTCCCTGGTGGCTCAGATAGTAAAGAATCTTGCGTGTAAGGCAGGAGACTTGCATTCAGTCCTTGGGTTGGGAAGATCCCCTGGAGGAGGATATAACAACCAATGGCAGTATTCTTGCCTGGAAAATTCCATGGACAGAGGAGCCTGGAAGGCTACAATCCATGGGGTCACAAAGAGTCTGACACGACTGAGTGACTAACACACACTGAGTCAAATGCTCTATTTCTCTAAGGTTCAAGGGCAAGTGTGATACGGGGAAAGTTATTTTACGTCTCTGACCCTCTCAGCGTTTTCTTGCCTATAAAACAAGGATCTCACAGAGATTTGGCGTTTGGTAAGGTTAAAATTGGAGAAGGTGATGGCATCCCACTCCAGTACTCTTGCCTGGAAAATCCCACGGACGGAGGAGCCTAGTAGGCTGCAGTCCATGGGGTCGCGAAGAGTCAGACATGACTGAAGCAGCAGCAGCAGCAAGGTTAAAATATTTGAAAGCAGCTAACTCGAATTTCCTGGCACATAGTAAGGGTTTCATAAATTTCATTCTGAATTTTATTGTTGTCCTGTATTTTTTTGTCAGAGCTGCGTCTCCATCTGATGTGGCACTTGAGCAGGCAAGAAGGACATAGACCATGGTGCAGAGGGAGCAAACATCAGGTTAAGCACTACAACTTGGCCCTCTGACTCTGCTGTAGCAGAAGGTCATCAGCTTGTTCAGTAACGTGTGAAATTTATAACCTGAAACATCACCAAGTTTGAATTCAGTTTTTTAGTCTTGTGGAGTTGAAAGAGGAAAGAATGATGGGGTGAGGGCAACATAAATAGACTTATAGTCATAATCCAGTGAGTATGTTTGGTGATACGGAGGTAGGATGAGAGAATATGGCCAAACACGTATGAATGAATGATGACCTGGCCCAGTGTGACGTGCTGGGAGCTTCCTGGCAAGCGTGGTATGAAGCATGTCAGGGCCCTGAGGATCTCTTTTGTTCTCTAAGTATCTCAGATCCACTTGCCAGGGAAGATCTGAGCAAGAGAGGTTGATCTCATGCCTGGAGATGTCTTATCAGCTTTGTATTACTCTGTTTCCATTTTCATCCATCTGGGTCCAGGACTATGTACTGGGAAGAAGCAACTGCAAAGAAAACCTTCAGTTTCTCTTGTATGCAGTATACAGGAGCGGTAGGGATTTATCACTGGCCAATCATTTCACCTTTCTGGGTGTGGGAAGGGAAGGATAAGATCTGTTTTGAAAACTTCACACTGGACAACCACTGGTGTTGATTCTACTGTCGTTGTCCTTTGCCGTGGGATTTTAGCGATGCTTGAGGAAGAAAAATGTTTGTCCTAAACACTCCTTTCTGCATAGTTAAGCTGTGTTTATTTATTTTTTAAAATTTTATTTATTCTTAAAATATATTTATTTATTTTTACAAATAATATTCACTGAAAAAATTATTACCATTTTATTTATTTTTTAAAAATATATTTATTTGGATGTGCTGGGTCTTAGTTGTGGCACGTGGGATCTAGTTCCCAGGGACTGAACCTGCATTGGGAGCATGGAGTCTTAGATACTCAGCTCCCAGGAATGTCCCTTTTCCAGCTGTTTAGATATTTTATAATACTAGCCTGCTGCTGTCTTGAGTTCATGTTCATGTAGGCAGTTCATGTAGGCAATACAAAACCAGGGTTATAAGGACAGACTTCATGGATTTTATTAATTAAATAGAAAAGAAAACCCTCACATATGTGTGTATATGGTTTTTTCTGGCTTTCAGCATATTCTCAAAGGCATCAACATCTTCCCCAAAAATGCTGAGAATCACTGGTTAGCATATCTGCCTGGTAAATCTGAATCTCACTATTGGACATTGATGCTATATTTTTTAGAGAAGTTGCTGTTATTCTTATTTGTAACTAATCATGTTTGTGTAACCCTACCTATGTATAGTATAATTTAATAAATTTCAGAATTTCGAATTAAGAATGGGTTCAAATTCTGGCATTCCTGCTTCCTGATTGTGTGACTTAGGCCAAGTAACTTAAGCTCTGTGTGTCTCTGTTTCTTTAGCTGACCAATGAATGTTAATTCTTCTTTAGAAGATTCTTAAGAGGCTTTGAAGAAGTATAACATTTGAACCTCCAACCTGTTATATCAGTTCAGTTCAGTTCAGTCGCTCAGTCATGTCTGACTCTTTGTGATCCCATGGCCTGAAGCATGCCAGGCCTCCCTGTCCATCACCAACTCCCAGAGTCCACTCAAACTCATGTCCATTGAGTCGGTGATGCCATCCAGCCATCTCATCCTCTGTCATCCCCTTCTCCTCCTGCCCCCAATCCCTCCCAGCATCAGGGTCTTTTCCAATGAGTCAACTCTTCTCATGAGGTGGCCAAAGTATTGGAGTTTCAGCTTCAGCATCAGTCCTTCCAACGAACACCCAGGACTGATCTCCTTTAGGATGGACTGGTTGGATTTCCTTGCAGTCCAAGGGACTCTCAAGAGTCTTCTCCAACACCACGTTTCAAAAGCATCAATTCTTCAGCTTTCTTCACAGTCCAATTCTCACATCCATAGTTAAATATAAATATGTCTTATTAAGTCATGGTTGTGTAAAAGGTCTCTCCAAACACAAAGAATAAATCAGCTATAACCTACTATTCAAACTTGCTTTTATCATTTTACCATGTCTTTCAAGTCTTATTTCCATGGATAGAATTTAAAAAAATATATAGTATACACATTTATAAGATCAGATCATTTATAAACACAATTTAAGCCATTTTCCTTTTTGTTGGATTTTAAGTTATATTACCTTTTCCAAAATAGTAATAATTTTTTTCAGTGAATATCATGAAAAAGACATTTTAAAGAGATTAGGTCTATAAAGTAGATTTCCAAAGGTGGAATTTGAGGGCCAGAAAGTACTTGTCTTTTCTTAAAAGGCTCTTGAAATATAATTGAATCACAAATTACATATTTTTCTAACTTTATATTATGCAATAAAATGTATTTATGGAAAAGTGCATATTCCCATAAACAGTTTATTTCTCGTCTACTTATTTCAAAGCAAATACTGGTTTACTTATGTTGTCCAGAAATACCCTTCATGCCCTTCTCAGTCATTATTTCTTACTTTCTCCACCAAGGAAAACACAGTCTTTTGGAGAAGCTGTTTCTTTGCTTTTATTTATAGTTTTATCCTTGAAGCATACATCTCTAAATATTAAAGCTTGGTTTTGCCTGCTTTTAAAGTTTGATATATATGCTGTCATACAGTTTGCATTCTTTGTCTGGATTTTAATGTTTGGTTTTATGTTTGTGAGAGTCAGTCTTATTGTTACATACAACTGAAAAATTGTTCATTTTCTTTGTCACAGTGTCTCCCAATCCAGGTAATAATTATGAGCTGCGATCTGCCCTCATCATATCAAAGCATCTGAAAGGATTTTATATTCTTATATGTCTTTATAAAGAAAGTGAAATCTCTCAGTCGAGTCCGACTCTGCGATCCCCTGGACTGTAGCCCACAAGGCTCTTCTGTCCATGGGATTCTCCAGGCAAGAATACTGGAGTGGGTTGCCATTTCCTTCTCCAGGGGATCTTCCCGACCCAGGGATCAAGCCCTGGTCTCCCGCATTGCAGGCAGACACTTTAACCTCTGAGCCACCAGGGAAGCCCAAAAATCTTAATGAGGGACACGAAAGAAACAAACATTGGAATATCCACCTTAGTTTAGACATCACAAATCTGAATGTTTTTGGAAGAAGAAAGCAAATATGTTTGTGTGTGTTTCAGTGTTTATATGTGGAATGTTCAATAAGAGAAATAACTGATATATAACATATGGAAGATAATTTGCGTTCTAAATCATTGCTCCTTAGCTTGAAAATTAAGTGTGTGTGCGTGTTTGCTTACATATGAAAACTTCTTTGTTCCCATGGACAGAAAAAGAAACTTCTCTCAGAGAATAGATTGTCAGCTCCCCTCTTTTCTCTTAAAAAAAGAGAATCCCATGGATGAAAAAAATTTACTTTTTTTTAAATTAGAGGATAATCACAACATTGTGATGGTTTCTACCATATAGAAACATGAATCAGCCGTAGGTATACATATGTCCCCTGCCTCTTGAACCTCCTTCCCACCTCCCTCTAGGTTGTCACAGAGCGCTGGCTTTGGATTCCCTGCTTCATACAGCAAACTCTCTCTGGCTATATATTTTATATATGGTAATGTATATATTTCAATTGTCAGCCTCCTTTTAAAGTGTGGTGAATGTTTCTATATTTACATAACAATGTGTTGATAGAACAAGTAGAGGTTTACTTTGACTTGTTATAAACTTTGACTAATGGCTGTAATCTTTCCTCTCCAAGAACAGAGATAATAGAAGATAGGATTTTTCATAAAATCCATTAAATTGTATATACTACTACTACTACTAAGTTGCTTCAGTTGTGTCCGACTCTGTGCGACCCCATAGACAGCAGCCCACCAGACTCCCCTGTTCCTGGGATTCTCCAGGCAAGAACACTGGAGTGGGTTGCCATTTCCTTCTCCAGTTTTCCTTTAAAATTGGAGGAAGGTACAGTTCAGTACATACAGGCAAAGTCGTATCCAACTCTTTGTGACCCCATGGACTGTAGCCCACCAGGTTCCTCTGTCCATAGAATTCTCTAGGCAAAAATACTGGAGTAGGTTGCCATTCCCTTTTCCAGGGAATCTTCCTGATTTGGGGATCAAACCCAGGATCTCCTGTNGTACAGTTCAGTACATACAGGCAAAGTCGTATCCAACTCTTTGTGACCCCATGGACTGTAGCCCACCAGGTTCCTCTGTCCATAGAATTCTCTAGGCAAAAATACTGGAGTAGGTTGCCATTCCCTTTTCCAGGGAATCTTCCTGATTTGGGGATCAAACCCAGGATCTCCTGTATTGCAAGCAGATTCTTTACTACCTGAGCCACCAAGAAAGCCCTTTCACATACAGGCAAAGGAGCCACAGTGGACTCCTAAAACCTGTAAAATCATTCTCTTGTTCCTTAATGCAAGATGTAAAGAAGTTTCCTATCTAACATCTCTTTTCTGTTGAAAGAAATCTGATAGATTTTTTTCGTCAAAATCTATTATTTTTTCTTAAGTTCAAGCTGGTTAGCTCTCCATGAAGTATAAACGTGATTTGTTTAGACAAAAATGAAGTTAAGGTGGCTATGAGCTCAGATGTCAGATACACATTTTTTACCTAGCTCTGTTAAAGCATATTTTAAACCATTCTTCATAGAATATCAGGTTATAGGCTGCTCTGGTATCATTTCTTGAATAAATTTCTAAATTCTTGTTATGATTAAGACACTATTATAGTCACTGCTGGATTATACAAGGATAACAACAATCACATAGAACAAAGGAGCCGAACTGAAGAGTTTTAAAACCCCACATAAGAGTTATATCCCTTCCTTTGCCAATCAGTAGCTGAGAAAGGCCAGGGGCGGCGGCTGGGAGGAACAACCCAATGTCCAAGGACCTGTGGCTGCGCAGGCGCAGGAGGGCCTAGAGGAGCTATCCCACGCTGAAGGTCAGGAAGGGCGGTGGTGTGGAGATGCCCCTCATCCAAGGTAAGGAGCAGCGGCTGCACTTTGCTGAAGCAGCTGTGAAGAGATACCCCACGCCCAAGGTAAGAGAAACCCAAGTAAGATGATAGGTGTTGCAAGAGGGCATCAGAGGACAGACACACTGAAANGGGAGGGATTGGGGGCAGGAGGAGAAGGGGACAACAGAGGATGAGATGGCTGGATGGCATCATGGACTCTATGGACGTGAGTTTGAGTGAACTCCAGGAATTGGTGATGGACAGGGAGGCCTGGCGTGCTGCGATTCATAGGGTCGTAAAGAGTCGGACACGACTGAACGACTGAACTGAACTGAAACAATCAACACAATCCTAGTACATAATGATCATTCAGTAATATTTGGAAGTTGTTTTTCTAGGCTACTGAATCCCACAGCTAGTATCTCTACAAACAGTATTTGTTACAGCCTCCACAAACTTCCCCAGAAGTTTGGCAACATCACAAAGACCTTCCTGCCACCAAAAGACTTTCTTGCCACTGAAGTGATTGCTGACATGGAGGGGGAACTGAGCAATCTTCTTACTTTGTTACTCCACTCATGCTCATGATTTCAATGGAATTAAGTCCCAAGATGAGGGAGCAGTGAAAGCTTCCTGATGTCCAGGGTGTAAGAAAGGAAATGGATACTTTTTCTTTTAAGATAGAGTGATCAGTGCATCCTTACTGCCACCTAAATTACTGAAATAAAATTACATGTAACCTTCTTTTTTAAAAAAATATTTATTATATTTGGCTGTGGCAGGTCTTAGTTGTAGCAGTCGGGATCTTCAATCTTTGGTATGGCATGTGGGAAGCTTTAGTTGCAAAATGTGGAATATTTAGTTGCGGCATGTGAACTCTTAGTTGAAGCAAGTGGGATCTAGTTCCCTGATGCGGAATCGAACCCAGGCCCCATGCAATGGGAGTATGGAGTCTTAGTCACTGGGCCACCAGGAAGTCCTCACACATGGCTTTCTTAATATCAGAAATTTGCTTCTGAAACTCAGATGTTCTGTGCAACAAATGTTGGCTTTCAGCTCACTCTCCATTACTTTAAATATGATACACCAACTCCCTCACCACCAGTTTCCTTACATGCAACAAAAACAGTTATTATGCATGTAATTTAAATACATTAGTAATAATTAAAAGATGGTTACAATATTGCTTCCTGATCCCCACATAGTAAAAATAGTGGCTANCTTTCAGCTCACTCTCCATTACTTTAAATATGATACACCAACTCCCTCACCACCAGTTTCCTTACATGCAACAAAAACAGTTATTATGCATGTAATTTAAATACATTAGTAATAATTAAAAGATGGTTACAATATTGCTTCCTGATCCCCACATAGTAAAAATAGTGGCTATAAATAGAGTTTTGCCTGCCGTAACACATTGCATTTCCTCTGTTAGCACTCCTCAGCTTTTAAAAAAAAGTCTGCATAGAGTGACATTTTAGCAACTGCACTTGAAATTGTAGAATTTTCCTATATGTCATGCCATGAGGTCGCAAAGAGTCGGACACGACTGAGCGACTGAACTGAACTGAACTGAATGAGTATGATGCTTAATTTTATCTGTCAGCTTCACTGGACTAAATATGATTTCTGGGCGTGTCTGTGAATATGTTTCTGGAAGAGATTAACATTTGAATTGGTAGACTGAATAAAGATGATCACTGCGCCAATACAAGTAGGCATCATCTAATCTGAGGACCTCAGCAGAACAGAAAGGCAGAGGAAAGGTGAATTTGCTCTGTTTGAGCACTCGTTCTTCTCCTGCCCTCTACATCAGCATTGCTGATTCTCTGGCCTTTGGACTCGAGATTGTTGTTTATTGTTCAGTCATTTCTGACTCTTTGAGACCTCATGGACTGTAGCCTGCCAGGAACATCTGTTCATGGGATTTCCCAGGCAAGAATAGTCTGGACTTTGGACTTGAACCAGGGTTTATCCCATCAGTTCCCTGATTCTCAAGTCTTTGGACTTGGACTTATACCACTGTCTTCCCTGATTATCAGGCCTTCATGCTCAGACTGAATACCACTAGGCTTCCTGGGTCTCTGGTTTTCAGACAGCAGATCATGGGACTTCCTGGTTTTCACAATCACATGAACTAATTCTGCTAATAAATCTCCTCTTGTCTATAGCTGTAATATCTGCGACTGAGTCCAGACTTGTTCAGCTTGCCACACAACAGGCCAATAAATTGGGAGATGAGTTATTGGGGTAAGGAAAGTCAGCTGACCAAGAAGATGGCAGACTAGTGTCTTAGAGAATGATCCTACCCTAGTTAGAATTTAGACTATGTGTATGCTCGGGTGCTTAGCTGTGTTTGACTCTTTGTGGTCTCATGGATGGTAGCCTGCTAGGCTCCTCTGTCCAAAGGATTTTCCAGGCAACAATACTGGAGTAGGTTGCCGTTTCCTCCTGCAGGGGATCTTCCTGACCCAGGGATCTAACCTTTGTCTCCTGCATGGCAGTCAGATTCTGTACCACTGAGCCATATGTTTTATAATTAAAGGGGTCGGGGATGTGTGTGGTTGGTTGTTGCAAACTTCTTGGTGTTAGAATCCTTTGTTCTTGAGTAGGTTAGGTCATGATATTCCCGTAATAAATGTTTTCTGTTCTGCAATTTCTTAAAATGTATCTCTATCTGAATGGAAGGGTATTATACCTTTAAAGTTCAGAGCCTTGAGAATGGGCTATCCTGTGTATTTCAGGCTATGGGCAACATTCTTTTATAAAAGGTTCAGAAAATAGGCAACAAAGCACAAAGTTTAAAGTAAAAGGAATAGATCCAACATGGAGTCAGATTTGTTCTTCCCTATTACATATCCTATTAATTTTGTTTCTTGGGAGAATTCTATTAATACAACAAGTTTTAGTAGTATAAATATAGATCCTTTCTATGTAAACATCAGCCAAAATAAGTTGTGCTGAAAGAGAGATATGTTCCCTAAAGGTTGGGTATTGAAAATCATAAGATGTTCTACCATAATACATTAGCCAGGGAGATGTTCTTTGGGGGTGTGACTGTACAAGGCTATTTTAATGGCACAGTCATTAACAGATGTAGTTCTGATATCCAAATGTTTACAGTCATTGGGTATTCTGCAGGGACAGACATTTTCTAAAGCAGACAAATAGGTTCAGTTTCATAATAAGGGTTAGTTCATTTTTTATTTCTCTTCTCCCTCATCTCCTGGATCCTCTATCCTATCCGCAGGATAGAAGTAGTGCATCTTGAGATTTTGCTACTTTGACTGATATATAGGCATGTGGGAAGAGTTGAGCACATAATTACAAGAAGGAAGATGGGACCAGCTACTGCCACTGACAATGCTCACAAGTTTTCAGCAGCAAATCTCTACTCAACTGATGCGAGTGGAGCAAACACCAACATTTCCCAATGTGGGCAGATTAGAAAAACACGGTTTTTGAAGCCAAATAAATCTGGTTTCAAATCCCAGTTTCCCCCACTTACCTGTGAGAACTTCAGCAAGTTACTGAACCTTGAAATGGCAACCCACTCCAGTATTCTTGCCTAGAGAATCCCAGGGATGGGGAGCCCAGTAGGCTGCTGTCTATGGGGTTGCACAGAGTCGGAGACGACTGAAGCGACTTAGCAGCAGCAGCAGGAGCATGTTTACTTTAGAGGGTTGTGATAGGGATTAAATGACATAGTGACATTTTATAGCTTTTAAAAATTAAAGTATAGTTGATTTACAAAGTAATTCATATATATATACACACACACGCTCATTTTTTAGAAGAATTCTTTTCCATTAGATTATTATAAGATATTGAATATAGTTCCCAGTGTTATACAGTAAATCCTTGTTGTTTATTTTGTTTATAATAGTGTATATTGTTAATCCCATAGTTCTAATTTATTATTCTCCCTACCCTTTCCCCTTTGGTAAGCATAGTTTGCTTTCTATGTCTTTGAGTCTGTTTATGCTTTGTAAAAGATGATTTGCATTATTTTTGTACTTTTTTAGATTCTACATATAAGTGATATTTGTCTTTTTCTGACTGACTTAATTAGTGTGATAATCTCTGGGTCCACGTTACCGCAAGTGGCATTATTTCACTCTTTTTAATGTCTGAGTAATATTCCACTGCATTGTACACATCTATATCTGTTTCACATCTTCTTTATTCATTCACCTGTTGATGGACATTCAGGTTGTTTCCATGTCTTGGCTATTGCAGACAGTGCTGTTAGGAACACCAGGGTGCATGTATCTTTTTGAGTAAGAGTTTTCATCTGTTCTGGATACATGCTGGATCATATGGTAACTCTATTTTTAGTTTTTTAGGGAATCTTTGGGTTTCCCTGGTAGCTCAGCTGGTAAAGAATCCACCTACAATGTGGGAGACCTGGATGTGACCCCTGGGTTGGGAAGATTCCCTGGAAGAGGGCATGGAAACCCACTCCAGTATTCTTGCCTGGAGAATCCTCATGGACGTTGGGGCCTGGCGGGCTACAGTCCATGGGGTCACAAAGAGTTGGACACAACAGAGAGACTAAGCACAACACGGTACCAGGAATATCCAGACTGTTTTTCATAGTGGCTGCACCAATTGACATTCCTACAAGCAGTGTAAGAGAGTTCTTTTTTTGCCACACCCTTTCCAGTAATTATTATTTGTAGACATCTTGATGATGGCTATTGTGACCAGAGTGAGGTGATATCTTATTGTAGTTTTGATTTACATTCTCTAATAATGAGCAATGCTGAGTGTGTTTTCACTTGCCTATTGGCCATCAGTATGTCTTCTTTGGAAAAATGTCTATTTAGGTGTTCTGCCCATTTTTAAATGAGTTGTTTATTTTTTTGTTGTTGAGCTGTATGAGCTGTTTGTATATTTTGGAAATTAAGCCCTTATCAGTCACTTCATTTGCAAATATTTTCTCCCAGTCCATAGGCTGTCTCTTTGTTTTGCTGATGATTTCCTTTGCTGTGCAAAAACTTATAAGTTTGATTAGGTCCCATTTGTTTATTTTCGCTTTTATTTCTTATGCTTTGGGAGACTGGACACAGTAAAATTTTTAAAATCTAAAAAACTTATCCCATAATGGACTGTGATAATTCATCCTGTGTGTCAGCTTGGAGTGTGCTTTTGATGAGCTTAACACTGAAATCAGTGAATCTGGAGTAAGCAGATTGTCTTCCATAATGTGGATAGGCCTCATCCAATCAGTCAAAGCCCTGAATTGGACAAAGAGACAAGTCTCCCAAGCAAGAGCGAATTCTCCATAGACTGCCTTTGGACCTCACCTGCATCATTGGCTCTGGTAGGTCTCTAGCTTGCCAGCCCACACTACAGATTTAAACTTGTCAGTTTCCATAGTTGCATGAGTCAATTACTTATAATAAATCTCTTTATATATACATCCTATTGGTTCTGTTTTTCTGACTAATACGTGTGTGTGTGTGTGTGTGTGTGTGTGTATAAGTTGCTTCAGTCGTGTCCGACTCTTTGTGATCCCCATGGGCTGTAGCCTACCAGGCTCCTCGGTCCATGGGATTCTCTAGGCAAGAACACTGGAGTGGGTTGCCATGCCTTCCTCGATTAATACATAGACCCGTACAAAACTAAGGGCTCAAATACGGGAGTTATTTGAGGTTAGCATCTACATGTCTGTGACATAAATCTGCCAGCTAATATCAACAAATACTCATCAGTTTGAGTACAAAATAACATTAAGCAAGAATAAATTCCACAAGTTCATAAACCGTTAAATTAACACTAAGATGAGTTACAATAGATCTCCTTCCACTTAATGAAAATTTTTTCTTCAGATTACAACAGACAATAATATTTTCCATAAGGTCAGAGATCTGAATGACTCTGTCATTTTTAAGAGTGGATACTTTTAAAACAGAAGAAATTCGCATTTCTTTTTTAAAATTTAAATTTACGTATTTTAATTGGAGGCTAATTACTTTACAATATTGTATTGGTTTTGCCATACATCAACATGAATCCACCACGAGTGTACACATGTTCCCCATCCTGAACCCCCCTCCCTCCTCCCTTCCTGTACCATCCTTCTGGTTCATCCCAGTGCACCAACTCCAAGCATCCTGTNTTCTCATGATGTACTCTGCATATAAGTTAAATAAGCAGGGTGACAATATACAGCCCTGACGTACTTCTTTCTTATTTGTAACTAGTCTGTTGTTCCATGTCCAGTTCTAACTGTTGCTTCCTGACCTGTATACAGATTTCTCAAGAGGCAGGTCAGGTGGTCTGGTATTCCCATCTTATTCAGAATTTTCCACAGTTTATTGTGATATAGACAGTCAAAGGCTTTGGCATAGTCAACAAAGCAGAAATAGATGTTTTTCTGGAACTCTCTTGCTTTTTCGATGATCCAGCGGATGTTGGCAATTTGATCTCTGGTTCCTCTGCCTTTGCCTTTTTTAAAACCAGACAGGCACTCTGTCTATCAGATCTAGTCCCTTAAATCTATTTGTAGTTCCACTGTATAATTGTTAGGGATTTGATTTAGGTCATACCTGAATGGTCTATTTGGTTGGTCTGAATGGTCTAGTGGTTTTCCCTTCTTTCTTCAATTTAAGTCTGAATTTGGCAATAAGGAGTTCATGATGTGCGCCACAGTCAGCTCCTGGTCTTGTTTTTGCTGACTGTATAGAGCTTCTCTATCTTTGGCTGCAAAGAATATAATCAGTCTGATTTTGATATTCACCATCTGGTGATGTTCATGTATAGAGTCTTCTCTTGTGTAGTTGGAAGTGTTTGCTATGACCAGTGGATTCTCTTGGCAAAACTCTATTAACTTCTGCCCTTCTTCATTCTGTACTCAAGGCCAAATTTGCCTGTTACTCCAGGTGTTTCTTGACTTCCTACTGTTACATTCCAGCTCCTTATTATGAAAAGGACATCTTTTTTGGGTGTTAGCTCTAGAAGGTATTGTAGGTCTTTATAGAACCGTTCAACTTCTTCAGCATTAATAGGGCATAAACTTGGATTACTGTGATATTGAATGGTTTTCCTTGGAAATGAACAGAGATCATTCTGTCATTTTTGAGATTGGCTATTGTAATTAGTGCTGTTATAAATGTTGGAGTGCTTGTATGTTTTCAAAATAGGCTTTTTCTTTTCAGGATATATGCCCAGGAATGGGATTACTGGATCATGTCATTACTCTAGTTTTAGTTTTTAAAGGAACCTCCTGAATGTTTTCCATAGTAGCTGTACCAGTTTACATTCTCACTCATAGTGTAGGAGGATTCCCTTTTCTCTACACCCTCTCCAACACTATTTGTAGACTTTTTGATGATGGCCATTCTGACCGATATAAAGTGATACTTCATTGTACTTTTTAAGATTAATTTTTATTGACATATAGTTGTTTTACAATATTGTGTTAGTTTCTGATGTACAGAAATATGAATCAGCTATATGTGTACATATATTCCTTTTTTGGGGGGGCTTTCCTTCCCATTTAGATCACCACAGAGCTTGAGTAGAATTGCCTGTGCTATACAATAGGTCCTCATTAGTTATCTATTTTTATACAAAGTAGTGTATATATGCCAGTCCTGTTCTCCCAGTTCATCCCACCCCATCTTCATTCCTTGGTATCCATACAGCTGTTCTCTATATTTGTGTCTCTGTTTCTGCTTTGCAGATAAGTTCATATGTACCAATTTTTATATTCCACATATAAGCAATATTATACCATGTTTGTTTTTTTCTTTCTGACTTAACTTCACTCTGTCTGACAGTCTCTAGGTCTATCCATGTCTCTGCAAATTGCACAACTTCCTTCTTTTTTATGGCTGAATAACATTATTGTATATATGTATCACAGCTACTTTTTCCATTCTTCTGTTGGTGAATGTTTAGGTTGCCTCCATGTCTTGGCTATGGTAAACAGTGCTGCAGTTAAGACTGCGGTGGATGTATCCTTTTAGGTCATGTTTTTCTCTGGATATTTGCTGAGGAGTTGCAGGGTCATATGGTAGCTCTATTTTTAGTTTTTAAAGGCAACTTCATACTATTATCCATAGTGACTATATCAATTTACATTCTGCCAACAGTGTAAAGGGGTTCTCTTTTCTCCACACCCTCTCCAGCATTTATTGTTTGTGGATTTTTTGGTGATGGCCCTTCTGACCATTGGGAGGTGATACCTCATTGTAGTTTTGGTTGATTTGCATTTCTTTGATAGTTAGTGGTGTTAGGCGTCTTTTTATGGGTTTGTTGGCCATCTGTATGTCTCCTTTGGAAAAATGTCTATGTAGGTCTTCTGCCCATTTTTGATTTTTTTTTCTTTTAATATTGAGCTGAATGAACTATTTGTACATTTTGGAGATTAGTTCCTTATTAGTTGCCTCTTTCGCAAATGTTTTCTCCCATTCTGAGGGTTGTCTTTTCGTCTTATTTATGGTTTCCTTTTCTGTGCAAACACTATATGGTTTAATTAGGTGCCATTTATTTTTTGTTCTTATTTTTGTTGCTCTAGGAGGTAGATAGAAAAATACTTGCTGCGATTTATGTCAGAGAGTCTTCTGCCTATGTTTCCTCTAAGAGTTTAACGGTGTCCAGTCTTACATTTAGCTGCTTAATCCATTTTGAGTTTATTTTTGTGTATGGTATGAGGTGTGTGTGTGCTGTATTAGTCGCTCAGTTGTGATGAACTCTTAGCAATCCCATGGACTGTAGCCCTCCAGGCTCCTCTATCCATGGGGATTCTCCAGGCAAGAGTACTGGAGTGGGTGCTGTGACCTCCTCCAGGGGCTTTTCCCAACCCAGGGATCACACCCAGGTCTCCCTCATCGGAGGCAGATTCTTTACAGTCTCAGCCACTAAGGAAGCCATGATGTTAGGTAATATTTTAATTTAAT
Organism: Neotragus moschatus; assembly: GCA_006410615.1. Lineage (NCBI taxonomy): Eukaryota > Metazoa > Chordata > Mammalia > Artiodactyla > Bovidae > Neotragus > Neotragus moschatus. The sequence continues at coordinate 639,083 of SJYA01000916.1, forward strand.
TCTTTTACATGTAGCTGTCTAGCTTTCCCAGCATGACTTACTGAAGAGACTTTCTTGCCTCCTTTGTCATGGGCTTCGCTGGTGGCTCAGACGGCAAAGCGTCTGCCTGCAATGCAGGAGACCCAGGTTAGATCCCTGGGCCGAGAAAATCCCCTGGAGAAGGGAATGGCAACCCACTCCAGTACTCTTGCCTAGAAAATGCCATGGACAGAGGAGCCTTGTAGGCTATAGTCCATGGGGTTGCAAAGAGTCAGACACAACTGAGTGACTCCATGTCACATACTTCCTTTGTCATAGATGGAGTCACCATAGGTGCATAGTTTTATCTCTGGGCCTTTTATCCTGTCCACTGAGCTATATTTCTATTTTTGTGCCAGTAGCATACTCTCTTGATTACTGTAGCTTTGTAGTGTAATATGAACTCAGGGAGCCTGATTCCTCCAGTTTTTTTCTTCTTTCTCAAGATTGCTTTGGCTCTTCTTTTGTATTTCTATTCAAATTGTAAATTTTTTGTTCTAATTCTGTGAAAAATGCCTCGGTAATTTGATAGAGATTGCACTGAATCTGTAGATTGCTTTGATTGATTCTTCTAATATTGATGTTTCCAATCCAAGAACATGGTATATCTCTCTCTGTGTCGTGTCATCTTTTATTTCATCAATGTCTTATAGTTTTCTGACTTATAGTTTTGGATTGCATTTCTCTAATAATCTGTGATGTTGAACATTTTTCATGTGCCTATTTGCCATCTGCTTGTGTTCTTTAAAAGTTGGCTTAAAGCTCAACATTCAGAAAATGAAGATCATGGCATCCAGTCCCACCACTTCCTGGCAAATAGATGGGGAAACAGTGGAAACAGTGTCAGACTTTATTTTGGGGGGCTCCAAAATCACTGCAGATGGTGACTGCAGCCATGAAATTAAAAGATGCTTACTCCTTGGAAGAAAAGTTATGACCAACCTAGATAGCATATTCAAAAGCAGAGATATTACTTTGCCAACCAAGGTCTGTCTAGTCAAGGCTATGGTTTTTCCAGTAGTCATGTGTGGATGTGAGAGTTGGACTGTGAAGAAGGCTGAGCGCCGAAGAATTGATGCTTTTGAACTGTGGTGTTGGAGAAAACTCTTGAGAGTCCCTTGGACTGCAAGGAGATCCAACCAGTCCATCCTAAAGGAGATCAGCCCTGGGATTTCTTTGGAAGGACTGATGCTGAAGCTGAAACTCCAGTACTTTGGCCGCCTCATGCGAGGAGTTGACTTATTGGAAAAGACTCTGATGCTGGGAAGGATTGGGGGCAGGAGGAGAAGGGATGAGACAGCTGGATGGCATCACTGACTCGATGGACATAAGTCTGAGTGAACTCCAGGAGTTGGTGATGGACAGGGAGGCCTGGCGTGCTGCGATGCATGGGGTCACAAAGAGTCGGACACGACTGAGCGACTGAAATGAACTGAACTGAACTGTGTTCTTTAGAGAAATGTGTATTTAGCTCTCCTGCTCATTTTTTGATTGAGTTATTTGTTTGTTTGTTTGAGTTGTATGCTGTGCTTAGTCGCTCAGTCATGTCCAACTCTTTGCAACCCCATGGACTGTAGCCCACCAGGCTCCCATATCCATGGGGATTCTTCAGGCAAGAATACTGGAGTGAGTTGCCTTGCCCTCCTCCAGGGGATCTTCCCAACCCAGGGGGTGAACCAGGTCTCCCACATTTCAGGCAGATTCTTTACCATCTGAGCCACAACGATGAGGTAGCTCGTTGAATTGCACGAGCTACCTGTATATTTTGGAAATCAATCTCATGTTGTTCATATCATTTACAATAATTTCTCCCACTGTATAGGCTGTCTTTTTGTTTCATGTATTATTTATTTTTCTGTGCAAAACATTTTGTTTGATGAAGCCCCATTTTATTTTTGCTTTTATTTCTTTTGCCTTGGGAGAATTAACTAAGAAAATATTATTGTTATTTAAAAAACTATTTATTTATTTTTGGCTTCATTGTTGTGTAGGCTTTTTCTCCAGTTGCAGCTAGTGGAGGCTACATTCTAGTTGGGATAGGCAGGCTTCTCATTACTGTGGCTTCTCTTATTGCAGAGCATGGGCTATAGGCACACGGGTTTCAGTAGTTGAAGCACATGGGCTCAGTGGTTGTGGCTCCCAGGTTCTAGACCACAGGCTCAGTATTTTTGACAGATGGGCTTAGTGGCTCTGAGGCATGTGGGATCTTCCTGGACCAGGGATCAAATCTATGTCCCCTTCATTGGCAGGCAGATTCTTTATCACTAGACCACCAAAGGGACCCAGAAAATATTATTGAAATTTATGTCTGAGAATATTTTGCCTATATTCTCTTCTAGGATTTTTGTGGCGTCACATCTTATATTTCAGTTTTAAGCTATTTAGCATTTATTTTTGTGTATGGTGTGAGAGAGTGTTCTAACTTCATTGATTTATATGCAACTGTTCTGCGTTCCCAATACCATTTGCTAAAGTAATTGTTTCTTCTCCATTGTATATTTTTGCCTCTTTTGTTGAAGATTAATTGACTGTAGGTGTGTGAGTTTATTTCTGGGCTCTCTCTTGTATTCCACTAATCTATATGTCTTAAAACTCATAATACTCTTAAGTATATACTTATGAAATATTAAGTACATACTATTATTATCTTAGAGATCCAGGAGTCATGAAAGAATAATTTGGGAAAGAAACCTACATGGGAGAGTTGAAGTTAGAATTAATTAATTAGAAGATATATATGAGAATAGTATACAGCAGAAACAAAGAGACAGAAAATAAAATATAAAAATTATGTAAAGATTTTGCAAACACAAATGGAAAATTAAGAGACATGGATGGTAGAATGAGAGAGTTCAATACATATATAATATGGGTTCTGAAAGGAGAGAAGAGAAATAAATATTTAAAGAGATAAGGGAGAGTTTTGGTTGGCTCTAAGATAGTGATGACCACCTAAATCCAGAGCTCTTTCTAAACCTTCATAATAAAAATGCAACATAAAGTAACCATAAATGACCCATGCCTATGGTATTTCTAGGAGATATCACAAACTTCAAATTACAGCATGCATTGGAGAAGGAAATGGCAACCCACTCCAGTGTTCTTGCCTGGAGAATCCCAGGGACAGGGGAGCCTGGTGGGCTGCCGTCTATGGGGTCACACAGAGTCGGACACGACTGAAGTGACTTAGCAGCAGCAGCAGCAGAGATATACTAGTTCATGAAGAGCTGCCAAAGGAGTTCCCGCTGCTATTGCTAGTTTGTAGGTATGCAAGGTGAGACAGAGGAGCATGGAGTACATAGTTGTAGCATAGATTAAAAAAAAAATTCCATAAAAAAATGTCTGATATTGAGGGTTAAAATGTGAATCTAAGATCTGGGGCTTAGTTCATAGCAGCAGCCACAAACAATAAATGCCACTTAAGAAACTTTACAGAATCAAGGATAAAACTAACTTGAGCATTGAAAGAATTTAACAAGATAGCAAGATATAAAATTAACAAGCTAAAAAGAAATAGCTTTCATATACACAGATAACGTTATTTAGGAATTATAATGGAAGAGAAGACCCATTTATAATATATCCTCTCCCTGCCAAAGACAAAAATGCTTAGGACTGACTTAAGAAATGTACAAAACTTATGTATTAGAGAGTACCCCTAAATAATATAAATGGTACATTCTTAGTCTCGGATAAGATATCTCAGTATCATTCTCCTTAATTGATACATCGGTGATTCCCAACGAATATACCACCAAGCCTTTTACCTGGAGGTAATCAAGGTGATACTAAAGTATATATGAAAAAAGAAATGTAATCATAGCCAATAAACAATGAAAAGAAACTGCTATGGGTTGACAGGGGAGGGACTATAAGGGCTCTCTATAAAAAAGTTAAGGTAATCAATAATAATTAAGGTAAGCAACAATAAAATAATGAAGTACTGGTGCATGAAAATTCAGGTCAGTGAAATAGAAGAGAAAGTTCAAAATAGACCCAAGTACATACAGAGATTTATCACAGAATAAAGGGTATTAAAAATTGCTGCAGCAGGGATGGAACTGATAAAGAAATGGTATTGAGACAACTGGATAGTCACTGGGAAAAAATGGTAGAGCTATTCTTCACACCATACAAAAAAACAAACATCAATGGATCATAGATCTAAACAAAAGATGAAGCCAGAAGAAAACATTGGTGAATCTGTCTATAACCCATCCAGGTGTGTGTGCGTGCGTGTGTGTGTGTGTGTGTGTGTGTGTGCGCAGACACTCAGTCATGTCTGACTCTTTGTGACTTCATGGACTGTAGCCTGCCAAGCTCCTCTTTCCATGGGATTCTCCAGGCAAGAATACAAGAGTGGGTTATCATGCCCTCCTCCAGGGTATCTTCCCAACCTAGGGATAGAGCCTGTGTTTCTTATGTTTCCTGCATTGGTAGGCAGATTCTTCATCACTAGTGCCACTTGGAGCTTCATGTATAGGATAGGGTTTTCTAAATATGACTTAAAATCATGATGGAATAAGAGAAAAGACTGATAAAATTTTATAAAATTATAAAAGATCCGTTCCTTAGGAAAAAACATTAACAAAATCAAGAGACAAATGACAAATCATGAAAAAAAGTCTGCAATATGTATCACAGATTAAAGTGTTGAAACCTCTAATATATTTAAAAATAATATTTGGGGCAAAGGGCAAAATATTCAATTGAAAAATAAGAGATATGAACTGACAATTAACAAAAATGATGTAAATGGCTCTTAAACATATGAAAATATGTTCAATTTTATACATAATAAGAGAAATTCAAATCAAAAGTATGCTGAGGTAACATTTCTCACCTACCAAGTTGACAAAAATTTAAAAGCTTAACATAACTTTCTGTTAGCCAGGCTGTGAGGAAACAATCACTCTGATTTATTGCAGACAGGAATGAAAAAATGGGGCATCCTCGATGCAGAAGAATTTGGTAATAAAGCCGCGAGCGGCGCCCTTAAGCGCAGGCGGCAGCCGAGAGGAGCCACCCAGTGTCCAAGGTCAGAGGCAGCAACAGGGGGGAGCCACCCAGCGTCCGAGGTCAGGGGCAGTGGCCGGCAGGAGCCACCCTGCGTCCGCGGCCGGGGACAACGGCTGAGAGGAGCCAGCCCGCGTCCGAACCCAGGGGCTGCGGCTGGGAGGAGCCACCCTGCATCCAAGACCAGCAGCGGTGGCTGGGAGGAGCCACCCTATGACTGAGACCAGAGGCAGTGCCCGAGGCCAGGGGCGGCGGCTGGGCAGTGTAGGAAGGCCTAGAAGAGCTATCCCACATTGAAGGTCAGGAAGGGCGGTGGTGTGGAGATACCCCTCATCCAAAGTAAGGAGCAGTGGCTGCACTTTGCTGGAGGAGCCATGAAGAGATACCCCACGCCCAAGGTAAGGGAAACCCAAGTAAGATGGTAGGTGTTGCAAGAGGGCATTGGAGGGCAGACACACTGAAACCATACTCACAGAAAATTAGTCAATCTAATCACGCTAGGCCCACACCCTTATCTAACTCAATGAAACTAAGCCATGCTCATGGGGCAACCCAAGATTGGCAGGTCATGGTGGAGAGGTCTGACAGAATGTGGTCCGCTGGAGAAGGGAGTGGCAAACCACTTCTGTATTCTTGCCTTGAGAACCCCATGAACAATATGAAAAGGCAAAATGATAGGATAGTGAAAGAGGAACTCCCCAGGTCATTAGGTGCCCAACATGCTACTGGAGATCAGTGGAGAATTAACTCCAGAAAGAATGAAGGGATGGAGCCAAAGCAAACACAAAACCCAGCTGTGTATGTGACTGGTGATAGAAGCAAGGTCTGATGCTGTAAAGAGCAATATTATAATGCATAGGAACCTGGAATGTCAGGNGCCTGGCGTGCTGCGATTCATGGGGTCGGAAGGAGTTGGACACAACTAAGCGACTGAACTGAACTGATAACAAAACTACATATGCATTTCCTTTTTGATTTAGCAACCCAGTTCTTAGAATTTATCCTAAAGATATACCTCCCAAATTGAAAATATATAAATACAGAATTATGCTTTAAAACAGTAATTGTAACTTGTCCATATATTAGAAACTACATGACTAAATTATAGTATACTTATACAATAGAGTACATAGAGTGTTAAGAAAAGATAAAGAGCAAACCTTTGAACTCAAAAAGTGTGCTTTTTAGGATATATTACTAAATTAAAAAATCAAAGTACAAAAATTATATATAATCGATTGTGTAAGAGAAAGGGGAAATAAAAAATATATGTATCTTCTTGTGTATTCAAAAAGAAATATAAAGAGATAAGGCAGAAACTAATAAATTGCTTACATATAGTGATGGACAGGGAAGCCTGGTGTGGTGCAGTTCGTGGGGTCATGAAGAGTTGGACACGACTTGGTGACTGAACAACAACAAAAAGTATATGAGGCGTGTCATAAATAATAAACCAGCAAGGTAAATCTTAATAACTATAGAGAAAATTTTAATGATGTGCTCAACAAGTTGATTTAGATATGATTAAGCTCAGAGATTAGAGAACACACAATTCCACCCCCCCCCACAAGAACAACATGGAACATTAATAATTCTCCAGCTAATTGATGTCACGGTCCCTGTCCAAAACACCATAGACTATAAATCAACAATGAAATTTAAAAAAATGTATTGTTGTACCTTTGGAACCTAGAAACATAATTCTAAGTAAACTAACGGTCAAACAGGAGACAAACTGGAATTTTGCAACACATGACAGTGAAAATTGTGAGATGCAGTTATAGCAGCATCAGAAAAAGATTTATAGCCTGAGATGTATTTCTTTTAAAAATTAACACAAACATATTTAGCATTTAACTCACAAAGCTAGGAAAAGAATACAGAAAAAGCACAAAAATGATAGAGGAAAAGCAATAATAAAGACATAAAAAGTAAGCAAGCAAACAAAGGAAAACCAACAGAGATGATCATTAAACCTGAAATCTGGTTCTCTGAAAACTTTGTGCGAAAACTTTAATAACATCATAACTTTAATCACAAAGACAAATTTCTGAAAGGACCAACCATGACAAATAAACAGAAGGAATAAATCAATCATACGAGAACACCGATAAGAGGGCTCTAACTGCCATACAGGAAGGAAAGATGCTGTGGTTATGGAGCAGAGGTCACGTTTAGTATTCTCTCTAGTGCAGCCCACATGTTGACTCTGCTTTCAAAATAGGTCCTGCATCTCTGTCTCAGAACCTTCTGGTTTCAGCCTCTTAGCCTGGCCACTCTCCTCACTATTCGTTTTATCTCCCATTTCCTTAACCACAGCTGTAGAAACCCACATCTTCAAACTCCAACCCTCAAACCATTTTTTTTCTTCTCTTCATTCGAAATTTATTGTTTTTGAAACATAAAGCCAGAGTAGATCCGCCTTCGAATCTCTTCTACTGTGTCTTTTCCCTTCTCTCTGCAATAAACACCGGAAAGCATTGTTCTGAAATGTGCTTTGGGAAGTAAAAAAATTCAAGAAAACAAACCTCAGTTAAGTCTAAATATATTCTTTCCCACATGTGTTTTATACATGTAGATCATTCACTAATGATAATACAGAAACCATCTTAGGTGCTATCACTCAGCCTTAGTCAGAAGGCAAATATTATCTATCTTATTAATTATTTGCCCGAAACTCCTATTTCAGAATAAAATTTTTTTTTTATAATTATGCATTTGAGTGGTTAGCTTCAATACAAAAAGGGAATATATTAGACCCTTGGCAGAAGTGGTAAATACAGATACCTAAAGGGGATGTTCACATTCTTAACATAAATTACATATATATATATAAAATATACATCTTGTTATATTAGCATTCTAATTCGAGTAAAATCAGCTTGTTTTCTTCTATTCAGTGACTTTTTCTTTCAAACATTTCAATTTGGTAAACTTTCAATGTGTCTCATTAGACACTTTTGCCTGTAGTTCTTTAAAACCATGTGTGACTTAATCCATGTGCTTTTCATTCATTTACAATCAAATCATCAAAATACAGCCTTTAAAGAGCTATTTGATTTCAAAGAACATTTTTTAATAAGCATTTAAAGCCTTTTGAGAATAAAAGCGGGATGCCACATTTTTCCAAGAGTAAACACAGCACAACCAAAAACACACTCGTTGCCCAGAGAAATCCAAGCTTCTGAATTTTAATTCTTTTCCATTCTTGACTAAATGAGTCGTCTCCTATCTCCCTTTAACTCCTGGTGAAGCGTGAAGTGTTTTGAGATGAGATAGTATTTTTCAAATTACTGTTTTAAAATCTGTTTAGCTACTATTTGAGCAGCTTCTGTTAAGAACTTCTGCCTCGGTTGTTCTATAGCAGCAGTTCTGAATGGGCAGTCCTGAGACTAGCAACGTCTGGAAACTTTCTAGAAATGCATTCTTTGGTCCTATAGTTGAGGTACTGAATTGGTAATGGGGGCCAAGCAGAGAAATCTGTTTAATAAATTCTCCAGGTGATGCAGGTACTTCCCTCCCTTTCTTCCTCCCTCCTTTTCTTCCTTCCTTCCTTCCCAGACATATGTATGATTAGGCCATCAAGATGGCTCTGTACATCCCTTACTCAACCAACGCGTGCTTCACCTGTGCCCTACACGTCCTACATACTTATTCCAGGCCCCAGCTGATCATTGTTCTAGCTTTAAATCAGAACATCTCCATTATGGGCTTCCCAGGTGACGCAGCGGTATAGAATCTGCTTGCCAGTGCAAGAGACGTGGGTTCGATCTCTGGGATGGGAAATGGTAACCCACTCCAGTACTCTTGCCTGCAAAATTTCATGGACAGCAGAGTGTGGCGGGTTACAGTCCATGGAGTTGCAAAGACTAGGCCATGACCGAGCACACACACACATCTCCCCTATGATAGCTTATGAGCAGGGTAGTGAGGGGTGTGCCCCCTCTGCTGATTGCCCTGGTAACTGATGAGCCAACCTGCTGTCAATTTCCCTTTAATTAGGAACCGCCCCTTTTCCCCCAGAAGTGGAGCTTGCGCGCCTTCCGCCATCTCTCTGCGGTGGTCGGTGCAGTGGCTGGTGCGGTGCTGCCCCAGGGACCTTGGTTCAGGCCTTACGGTCCTCTTATCCATTAAGCCATTGATGTCTCTGTCACAGACTCCAGGCTCGCTCTTCAGTACTGAAGCTGGGTGAGTACAGGGCTTGCAGTGCAGGCTTGCATAGTATGCAGCCCCAAAATATAGATAATGTTTCTAATACCTCTGAAACTCAGCCACTTGAAATATCTCTTCCTAAAAATCAGAAACATCCTTGCAGCTTCTTTGATCAAGAAGTCATGAGCTATAAGCTTTTGTGTCAAATTAGGACCCGTAAGTCATGGTTTCTGGATGCTAATTTGTGATGGTGTCTATTTTGAGCATTTTAAACAATGCTATTTTTTGGGCTAACACCACCCCGCCCCCATGATGAAATGTTAAGATGATGAGAAATTATAAAAAGTGAGGCACAGTGTTGTAAGGTTTGGCTAGAGATTTGTTCTTTATATTAGACCTAATTGTGATTAGAGGTGACTTTGGAGCCAGGGTATACCTGGTGTAGATCTCATCTTTGCAATTTGTGCAAACTGAGGCAATTTACAGACGCTGTCTACAACTCGGTTTCTGTGTCCCTCATTTATGAAAATAAGGGGAAAATATTTACCTTCTGGGGAGTGATATACATGAGATACAATTTGGAATTTAGCCTGGTGCTCAAAATATGATAGTGATTATTATTTGGTAAAATTGGCTAGCTGATGACTTGAGGAAATGTGTGTGGGTTGGGTAATGGTGCAGATTGCTGAGTACTTTAAAAAGAGAAACAAGCTTTTGTTACAAAGGAACTTGCCAAGGAGCCCTTTTGCTCATCTCTCCTTTGGGCCCCCTTACACGATTCTATTTTAACTGAGCGGTACCTGGTATAAATCCTGAAATAAATTCTCACCCTTCATACTCTTGTTTCCTTATCCTCTGAGAAAGGACACCCATCCTGGCAGGGTGGCCAGGATGTTTCTGAGACTGGCAGGCCAGTTGTTCAGCTTCAGTTCAGTTGCTCAATCATGTCCGACTCTTTGCGACCCCATGAATCGCAGCACGCCAGGCCTCCCTGTCCATCACCAACTCCTGGAGTTCACTCAGACTCACGTCCATCAGTGTGTGTTTATAAAAGGAGCTGCCTGGAAACCTGATTCCTTACCAGATTACAAACCTTTCCCTCAGCCTCCCGACAGACACCTATAAGGCTTCTTTTGGGCTCCAGGTTTTAAACTCCTCTAAGATTATTACACACTCAATCAACAGTGATGGACTTGTCAAACATTTGGTTGAGTTAGTGGTTAAATCTAGTCATTGTGTATAGAAGCTGAAAGTTCAAAGTTTCAGAGTTAAAAAATAAGTGATACACCTGTTTTGAGTTTCTGTTGGGAGAAGAAAATAGCTTTGACTGAGTGTCTTCCAGATTGATTCTTCTGTTGCCTTTTAGCTCATCTTTTGGGATTGTTAGATCCTGAAGCTCCTGAAGAATAAAGCCCAAACTGGGCTAATGTGCCCACTTCTTCCTGAAGGTCTGCCAGTGGAAAACTGCCCTATCATTAGTAGTCTTGAGTTCTAAGCTCGCCTTCAGAATACTGTGGAGTCCCACATTGCAAGGGAGTTAATCAAAGAAGAACTCTTCAGACATGAAAGGCGAGAGAATGCAACAGAGTTGTGATTCTGGGACTGTTTTGGCAAGGAACTGGCTGACTGAGCACCCTGGTTATAGGCGTCACATTTTCGCTTTTTCTGTCTTTCAACTTGTTTCAAGGAGGTAATGTCACATTAACAAATTTTTTTTTTTTTAACACCCTATTGTTTCATAATGACCTTTAAAAATTTTGGAAACTCTCTTTGTACCAGTTTTGTCCTTCTCAATTTGGCAAAGAAGGCTTTGGGTGTTTCTAATGGAAATTTTAGTTATAATTAAGAAAAATTAAAAGAAAATGTTGGCTCTGCATTGCTGTGCAGGCTTTTCTCTAGTGAGCTGGGGCTACTCTCTGGTTATGGCATGCGGGCTTCAGTAGCTGTGGCTCGTGGGCTCAGTTGCCATCCCCAGGCTCTAGAACACAGGCTCGTGTAACACGAGCCTAGCTGCTTCATGGCATGTGGGATCTTCTTAGATCAGGGATCAAACCCATGTCTCCTGCATTGGCAGGCAATTTCTTTACCACTGAGCTCCCAGGGAAACCCTTAAGTATAATTTTTAAAAAGACTATATTGACAACCCCGGCGGTAATGGACACTTCGCTTTCAGTTCATTGTTCATCTGTTATTTGCTGAGGATATGCCAATCCACTTTGCTAGTATTTAAGTGACAGTTTTTTCTAATACAAACATTGTGGAAGCCTTGTGGTACTGATCAGAAAGCATGGTCTATTAAACTATTGCTAAGAATGTGGACTCTCTGGGAATATGTGTAAGCTTGAGGCCAAATTTGAATCTTTGCGTGACTTTGAGAGGGAATGTCTCTCAAAATTAAAAATAACACCTCGGGGTTTGCAGAGGGTCTTCTCTTGTGGCTCAACTGGTAAAGAATCCGCCTGCAATATGGGATATTTGGATTTGATCCCTGGGTTGAGAAGATCCCCTGGAAAATGGAAAGGCTACCCACTCAAGTATTCTGGACTGGAGAATTCCATGGACTCTATAGTCCATGGAGTTGCAAAGAGTCAGACACAACTGAGCGACTTAAAGGTTTGCAGAGATATTTGAGGTCATAGGATTAAAGTTTATTCTGTGCATAATACAGATGTATAAAAGTTCACTGATAATGAGCACTTCTTTGAGCTCCCAGTCCTTTGAGCCTGCTATAATTGATGCCTCATAAGTTTTCGTGACACTTCTGATGTCAAGCTCAAATAGAAAGTCCCATTAAGTACTGATGAAAAGTGAATACCATTGTGTTGGAGAGGAGAGATTATCAAGACTAGTTGATAGGACTGGGATGCCTTAAAATAGAAGTCTAATTTAAGGATTATAAGTCACTAGAATATGATAGAAGGTCTTATGAAAGACATTGGGAGTTGAGTTCTTAGTTCATGTTGAATTAATAAAAATAAGCAATATTGGGCTGAGGATTGAGTGGAAAAATCTTTAGCAATAAGATAAATCTGGACAATGAGATACAGGAAGGATTCTGCTCTGTTTCTGGATATTTGTACCCTGGGAATGGGGTGTATGGATACTCAGGGCTCAGTCAAGTTGGGTACAGACTTCTGCAAGGACTTAAGTGTGCCTGTACTACTTACTTTGCCTTGACTTGGTAAGAGGGCATTTTCCTTATGTTAATCATGTTATGAAGAGACAAGTCTGATGTAAATCAACAACATTTAGGAAAGATGTGAATACCTGATTAGGTTACCTCCATCTTGAGAAAAACTTAGTAGAAGCAAGTCACATGTTTATTGTAGCAGAAGAAGATGAGGGATCATAGAGGGTAGACCTGGCTTGTGCCTTCAAGGACTGATGGGCCCTGTGTGCCCAAGTGCTTCTGGATGCTCTGCTTGCTGCTTCTCTCAGCTGCTGCTGAGTTGCACCCAGTACAATAAATCAAGGGTTTGCAAGTCTAAGTTGTCTCACTTACTCTTCATTGTTCCCTGAAAAGGGCTTCATGTGGGAAAACAGTTCATTCTCCTGGTAGTCTGTGTAAATTGGTCTGTGACTGAAGTCATTACAGCTGTCTACTGCTTCAGCTGAGATACCTTTTCCTTCCATTTCTTACATTAGAAGGATGAACCTAACTAGGAGCAGTGGGAAGAGGCGCAAGTATCTGTTTGAAACACCTATACAATGTGCCTTAGAGAGAGAAACCTGATTAGAGCCCCAGTTGTGCTTTTTTAGCATCTATGTGACCTTGGCCAAGTTAATTTATCAAACTCAGTTGTCTCACCTATAAAATGATAATAGAATCTAATACTTACTCTGTTCCAGACGTTATGTGAAGCACTTGCCAGATACTATTAAATAAGGATTATTGTTATTCCTTTTTACAGATGAAGAAAATACTTCAGGAATTAAAAAACTTGTCCTTGATCATGTTGCTAGTAGATCTTAGAGCTCAGAGACTAGGTTTGAACCCAAGTGCTTGGACTCTGATGTGGATTCTCTATTGATCACCACAATATGCTTCATGGGGTTGTTGTTTATTACAAACTTATATCTTAAGATGTACTGATATATAAGCTGTATAAACCCAACTTACAGTCCATAGTAAACATGTAATATTAGCCATTATTGCTGCTGCTGCTAAGTCACTTCAGTTGTGTCTGACTCTGTGCGACCCCATAGATGGTAGCTCACCAGGCTCCCCGGTCCCTGGGATTGTCCAGGCAAGAACACTAGAGTGGATTGCCATTTCCTTCTCCAATATATGAAAGTGAAAAGTGAAAGTGAAGTTGCTCAGTCATGTNGCCATTATTGCTGCTGCTGCTAAGTCACTTCAGTTGTGTCTGACTCTGTGCGACCCCATAGATGGTAGCTCACCAGGCTCCCCGGTCCCTGGGATTGTCCAGGCAAGAACACTAGAGTGGATTGCCATTTCCTTCTCCAATATATGAAAGTGAAAAGTGAAAGTGAAGTTGCTCAGTCATGTCCAACTCTTAGAGACCCCATGGACTGCAGCCTACCAGGCTCCCCCGTCCATGGGCTTTTATAGGCAAGCGTACTGGAGTGGGGTGCCGTTGCCTTCTCCGAGGCATTATTGCTATTGCATATCAAGTACCACATATATTTTAATATACATAGCCTTGAAACTAAACTTGATAAGGAAGGTAGGACTCAAATAGGATAAGTTTATGCAGGTTTTTGTGATTCTGGAGACTATGTCCTTTCTCTTCTACTAGGAGTTTGCAACATGTAGGGAAAGGATTTCTGCAAGGCTCAGAGTTAGTATTAATACAAAGGCTCTAAAAATCCATGACTGTGTTAAAACCTGTCTGTAAATTAAATGTATCATGTATTTCACACATGAATGTGTTTTTAGAGTATACTGTGATTAACATACATGAAACTACTCTTATAATTAAGAAAACATAGTTTAATTAATAGAACTCTACAATCCATAGTGTCTTCTTGTCATTGTGTCTTCTCACTATTCAGAAACCAAAAGTACAATTACTCCTAAGTAAAAGCTCATGAGAATTTTTGAAGTTAAAAGGGCTTTCACACTTAAAATATTCTGGACATAACGAATCACATGAATTCATGAGCCCCTATGATTACTATGACTATGCCTGTTATCACTCAGTTGTGTCCGACTCTTCGGAACCCCACGGACTGCAGCCTCCCAGGCTCCTCTGTCCATGGGATTTTCAGGCAAAAGTACTGGAGTGGGGTGCCACTGCCTTCTCCATACATGAATTTACTCGTACACTTTTCTTGTACCAAGGAGAAGATGATTTGAAGAAACTGTAGTGCTGTGGACAGAGACAGTGGAAGGAGGAAAGGGACACCTACGCAGTGTCTTGTTCATGGATATGCATCATAAGTATCTTATAACAGTTTAGTGGAACAAAATAAAACCCAGAGGAAATGAAAAGCAACAGCCTTGGCTGTGGAAATGGGAATACCTAAATGGCTAAAGCCCTTCTGTAGGGTCTAAGTGTGATTTCCATTAAGACAATGGGAATCACATGGCCCTCACCCTGGGAATGTGTGTGAGAATTTCTCGCTCAAGACTCAGATGAGTTCTGAGCATTTGAAAACAGGAAATTTAGAGTTAACTTTCCAACTCACCATTACATTAGGGGCTATAAAGAGGAGGGAATCCTTTTATAGTATGGGATAATGTACCTGAAATCAAATGAAGCAAGTGTGTACTTGTGTCTTCAGTGATATAGTAAGTCATGAATAAACAACTTGAGATATCAATTTTCAATGCTGCTCATTTAATTTTAAGCCTTATTTCTAACTTGAGTTGTGCATTGCTTATACTTTAATTTTCTGTCTGATTTTAGTGATTGTTTAAATCAAATTTGGTGGCTTGTAGAGTTATACTGAAAAGACCTGAGTGAGTAGTGAGAGCCTCACTGTAGATTCTTACTGTTCATTTAGGGCAAGAATTTCAAATTTCCTTTTAGCTTAAGACTGTTTCTTCTAATGAAATCGAATGTAGAGTCCAGTTGTAAGCACAGACAAAAGTGGAACTGCTCTGACCCAAGCAGAGTGACCCCCACCATCACCAGTCATTCTCCCATCCTGCCCTCTGTGTGGCTATTAAGACACCGTTGAGGACCTCCTCCGTCTGAGAACTAGTGTGGAAACTACCATTTGTGAGCCTTTCAAGTCTTTAAAAGGAAAAATAGACCATATAGTCATTTCCCAGATTTTCATTCTAGTAGAAGGGTTAATATGCATTTTTTTTTCTGCCTCTTTGAAGGAATAATTAGTTGTTATCCAAGAGATAATAGCTTTCTTATGATCTGTCAGCTTCAACGAGTTGTGGGAAACCAGTTCCTAAGGACTGAATACCTTACATCATTGTGCTTCTGTGCAATGAGAGAATATTGACAGAGAGGAGAAAATTTGTGGTAATATAAATCAAAACACATACCTAATTATTATTAAAACCTGATGCTCATGTTCTCTTCTGGAAATTTTATGGTGTCATGTCTCAAGTTTGTCTTTAAGCCACTTCCTAGAAGAGAACATAGGCAAAACATTTTCTGACATAAGTCATTCCAATGTTTTCTTAAATCAGTCTCCCATGGCAATAGAAAATAAACAGATGGGACCTAATCAAACTTATAAGCTTTTGCACAGCAAAGGAAACTATAAACAAAATGAAAAAACCTACAGACGGGGAGAAAATAGTTGCAAATGATGTGAATGACAAGGGCTTAATTTCAAAAGTGTGTCAACAGCTCATACAGTTCAACAACAACAAAAAGCAAAGAATGCAACTGAAAAATAGGAAGAAGACCTAAATAGANTAAACATAAGACAAGAAACAATAAAACTCCTAGAGGAGAACATAGGCAAAACACTCTCTGACATAAATCCTCTGCCTTTTTAAATCCAGTTTGAGCATTTGGAAGTTCATGGTTCACGTACTGTTGAAGGCTCTCTTTCAGAATTTTGAGCATTATTTTGCTGGTGTGTGAGATGAGTGCAATCGTGTGGTAGTTTTTTGGCATTGCCTTTTTTTGGAATTGGAATGAAAACTGATCTTTTCCAGTCCTGTGGCCACTGCTGAGTTTTCCAAATTTGCAGGCATATTGAGAATAGCATTTTAACAGCATCATCTTTGAGGATTTGAAATACCTCAACTGGAATTCAACTACATCCACTAGAATTACAAATAGTGATGCTTCCAAAGGTCCACTTGACTTTTCATTCTAGGATGCCTGGCTCTAGATTGATCACTCTAGTGCGTGATCATACCATCATGGTTATCTGGGTCCTGAAAATCTTTTTTGTATAGTTCTTCTGTGTATTCTTTCCACCTCTTCTTAATATCTTCTGCTTCTCTTAAGTCCATACTATTTCTGTCCTTTATTGTGCCCATCTTTGCATGAAATATTACCTTGGTATCTCTAATTTCTTGAAGAGATACCTAATCTTTCCTATTCTATTGTTTTCCTCTATTACTTTGCATTAATCACTGAGGAAGGCTTTCTTATCTCTCCTTGCTATTCTTTGGAATGCTGTATTTAAATGGGTATGTTTTTCCTTTTCTCCTTTGCCTTTAACTTCTCTTTTTTTCTCAGCTGTTTGTAAGAACTTCTCAGACAAACATACCTTTAGTGAAGGGAAAATTCATAGTCCGAATTCAGAGAGGATTGCTAGAACGTTCCTAAATCAGAATATGCATCCTTTTACTGGCTTTCATCTTTCATAGACCTGTTAAAATATAACCGGATTCTCTTTCTCTGTGATGGAGTTTCACTTCTCAGAAAGCTTCTTTTGCCAGTTTTTGAGGGATTTGTTTTTTCTTTTTCATGCTAAATAGCCTCCTGTTGTGACTTTATTCTTTTGCTATTTCTGTTTGATCCTTTTTTTTAATGAAAATACAAATGATAGCACTAAATCTAATACCCCTTGTATTTCCCTCTTGGCTAAGTTACAAAAGCAATCCCCTCTTTCCCTGCTCCCCTCAAAAAAAGCAACAATAAAAAGCAATAAATGAAAAACCAACCACTGATACTGTTACCTCCTCAGTTCAATCTAGACACTAATTTTAATGAAAACACATTGATATTACTCACTTAAACAGCTCATTACTTCATTTATACGTTTTGGATGTTTACTTTTAATCAAAACCCCTGACTCATTATATAGGCTTCTATCAAATGTACCTCCTCAATAATGGTTTGGGAAATTTTGCCTCAAATGCAAGTTGTTGATAACATTTTGGGTATTGATCCCTTCATTCAGAATATTCTGTTCCTCTCATCTAGATTTTACTAAGTGATGTGAACATGAATTTGCACTATCATTTAGTAATATGTAAAAAATATACAAAATAAAGAAGCAATAAAACAAATGTGATAGCTCTTTTCCTCCTATGCAAAACCATTTGTATAGAATTAATAATCCAATTTCAATTAAAATAAACATTCATAGAACATTTTTAAAAGCACACAATGTTGGTGTAAGACTTTTCCAAATTTTATTAAGATTCAGATATTTAATTCAATGCATTTAATTTTACTAGTAAATTTATCAGAAATTAACTTCAGTTCATCTAACATTTTTTTCCTAGTAAACCTCTCTATGGTAATAGAGACCATAAATTTCATTCTTAGTCTTCAAAATTCATTCTTTAACTATGTGTTATAAATTCTTATGAATCAGCTCTTGTGCAATCCCTAGATGCTAGGTGACTAATGAAGAAGAAAAAGAAAACCAGGTAAGAAAATTCTCTGCAAACAGGAACCCAGAAGGAAAACCTCAGGAGGACATTTAATATTTAATCTAATTTCAAAAAAATAAAGTCTGTTGAATAATTTACAGTTTATTAAATCATAAATCCAGTAAAAATTGTGAAGCTATCTGAAATGTCTGAGAAAATGGAAGCAATTTCTAGGAAGACAGAGGCCATACCTCTTTGTTCATTGCCTAGAACACTACTCACCATTCAACAGACTCTCAATAAATATTGATTTAATAAATAAATGTATATTGGTATCAAATGTAAAGTGTAAAAAGTCTCTATTTCAGATTATTAATGAGCTGGACCCATAATTTCCAATAGTTTGTACATTTTTCAATTTGGCAATTAAAAGAAAAACCTGAGATGGTTTATGTAGGTTATATACACTATGTGTACCTCAGGTATGGGGACTTCCCTGGTGGTTCAGTGGTAAAGAATCCAAAGGAGTCTGCAATGCAGGAGATGCAGGTTTGGTCCCTGGGTTGGGATGATCCCATGGGGGAGGGTGTGGCCACCCACTCCAGTGTTCCTGCCTGGAGAAATTCATGGGCCAGAAGATCCTGGTTCCTGTTAGCTACAGTCCCTAGGGTCTCAATGGGTCAGATACTACTGAAGTGACTGAGTGCACACACACCTCACATATCCTTAAAATCTAAAAAAAAAAAAAAAATTGTTTGGTTAATTTCAATTTACTGACCAAAGACATGGATAATATAAACACAGCTTGTCATATTCACTGATTTTTTTTTTTTTTTTTGCAGAGTTATCATTCACTTGCTGATAAAGTTTTTGGTTGTTCTGTGATGACCTAAGTGGGAAAAAAATCCAAAACAGAGGAGATATATGTATACGTTTAGTTGTTTCACTTTGCTGTACAGCAGAAACTAACACAGCATTTTGAAGCAACTATGTGTCAATGAAAATATTNTTGTCATATTCACTGATTTTTTTTTTTTTTTTTGCAGAGTTATCATTCACTTGCTGATAAAGTTTTTGGTTGTTCTGTGATGACCTAAGTGGGAAAAAAATCCAAAACAGAGGAGATATATGTATACGTTTAGTTGTTTCACTTTGCTGTACAGCAGAAACTAACACAGCATTTTGAAGCAACTATGTGTCAATGAAAATATTTAAACATATATAAATGAAATCTATTTATATGCCTATGGTTAACAAGATTATATTCCCAAGCCTGGCCTCTCCTGCATTTTAGTCCAATGTATCTCACTTGCTGTTTCCATTTAGATCATTCAAATTGTTGAAAATTAATTTCCTGACCCTTTGATCCTCCCATAGCTTTTCATGTCAGTTGATGGAAATTCCATTCTTCTGGTTGCTTTCGCCAAAAAACTTGTAGTCATTCTTGGGACTTCTCTTCCTCTCACACTGTGCATCAGCCCTACCAGGAAATCATCTTGCATCTGTTCTCAAATTCTCCATAAATTAATTTGAATTTAATCATATGACTTTAAATATAAAAATTACTTATGGAACATGAAGTAGAAAGTAATAAAAGGTACAAAAAGAGTAATTAGGTTTGACTGTAATGTACATTTAATTTTAAGGTCTCTTTCTGTTTCTAGGAAAGGCCTATGCTCCAGAATTCTACTACGATACCTACAATCCTGTGTGGCAGAACAGACACCGTGTTTACTCCTACAGTCTACAGTGGACTCAAATGAATCCTGACGCAGTGGATCGCATTGTTGCATACCGGTTGGGTATTAGGCAGGTGAGGAATTTAATTATCTTCTTTTGTGCTTATGTGATTCTCTTTGAAGATCTTGTTATGATGATGTGTTGATATAAATTTCAATCATTTTTCAATGAATTTCAGAGCATATTTTTTTCTAAATCAAAGATAACAGTACACTACCAAGAACTGTTTCAAATTATTTACAAATCTTTGAAATTAATTTATGCATTTTTACTATGATGTGAGACATACTAAAGGGAGCTTTCTGAAATACTTCATCATTTAGCTATGCTATAGAAAAAATTACATGGTATAATTTCTATGAAAGAAACTTATTTAACATGTGCTTACATTTATCTGTACTGACTAATACTTTGTCTCACTTCCTAAGCTAGAAATCCTACATATTTTTATTCTCAAGGATTCAAAGTATATCTGACTTTTAAAAGTTAATTTAATGGTTCTGAAGAAAAGAAATATTTTGGTAAAATGAGAAAAAACAATGAAGTAGGGTATTTTCCAAAAGTAGCTGGAGAAGGCAATGACACCCCACTCCAGTACTCTTGCCTGGAAAATTCCACAGACGGAGGAGCCTTAGGCTGCAGTCCATGGGGTCACTAAGAGTCAGACACGACTGAGCGACTTCACTTTGACTTTTCACTTTCACACATTGGAGAAGGAAAGGGCAACCCACTCCAGTGTTCTTGCCTGGAGAATCCCAGGGACAGGGAGCCTGGTGGGTTGCCGTCTATGGGGTCACATAGAGTCGGACACGACTGAAGCGACTTAGCAGCAGCAGCAGCAGCAGCTGAAAATGATAGAGTCTCTAAAATATCAGAGCTTTTTCAAATGAACCAATGTTAAATTCAGTTCTCCTTTGCTGGTATAAATGATATATTTTTTAAAATTTAAATGTAGGTCTTTTCATTATTTCCTGTTATATAGTAAGTTCTCTGGAAAGATTGTTTCAGCATAACAAAACATTTTTGAAGATTTATTTGATTATCACATAAGCTGTTAGCTTTCTTTTACATCTTTGTATTATGCAGAGATTTGTAAAATGTGTTTTCCACTTTCATAGCTAAATCATACAATAACATTTTGAGTTTCTAAAGTAGAAAAAACTGAATTTGCTTAGAGAAAGACTAATCCATCACCACCAATCCATTCAGTCTCACTATCATAAAACCGTTGTTTTTTTTTATCTTGTTAACAAAGTTATAATAAAAGACTATGCAAGATACATCATTAAAATTAAGATACATTTTAAGTTAAATATTCTTATCTTTCTTGTCTAAGTATTCACAGGTCACAGGCATGGTAGGCAGGAATTGTTCATCTGAAAATTTTCTCTATTACTCTTATTTATTTTGGTCCCTAAGTAAACACCAAATACATGTCAAAATTGTTCTATTATACTTGTTAGAATTTAATGGTAATTTTTCTTGAGGGATGGATAGAAACCAAAAAGTTCAGCAGCCCTTTCTCCCCCGGTTTATTATCTCTTTCTTTTTCTTTTCTCAACACAGTTAATGTTTTAGATCTTTTATATTTAGAACATCTTAGCATATTCTTGACTTTAGATACCTTACATTCCTTTCCAAGTCCTTACCCAATGATTTGAGCAAGTATATTCATCTTTTATTACACATGTTTTTAAAAAACAAAGAACCCCAGATGTCGATAGTGGTAAAGAACCTGCCTGCCAGTGCAAGAGACATAAGAGACGCAGGTTCCATCCCTGGTTCAGGAAAATACCTTGGTGGAGGGCATGGCAATCCACTGCAGTATTCTTGTCTGAAGAATAACACAGACAGATAAGCCAGGTGGGCTACAGTCCATAGGGTCGCAAAGAGTCAGATATGACTGAGGCGACTTAACACAACACACAATGCCAAACTGCAATGTAAAGTTGAATCATTTTATTTAGGTTTCTTTTCCTTTTTTCTGGCTATAGATTGTTCTCCAACATTTGAGTCAGAATTTCATCTTTAATTTCTCACTTTCTTCCTTGGTTATATTTTCTTAAAGTGTCTGGGTAACTGCCCTTTGCTTTCTGTATGCTGAAGAGCTGTCTGGTTACATCTGCAGAATTAATTTACCCAACCCGACTTATTATTCTCTTCTTTTATTCTAAAAGTATTACAACTTTCATTCCCGAGTCTTCATTATGTATGCAAATCACCTTCTTTATAAATTATATTTGACAGAAAAGTTACCCGCTAAGTCCTCCCCTCAAATGGAGAGATTTTAAACTTCCTCCTAAGAGGCATCCAACAATTTAAAGCCCTTCCTTCTTATCCATATCTTGTACTCATTATTAATACACTATTTTCTATAATATTTTTTCCTGGGATTGCCATGTTATTTTCCAATGAGTTTCTCTTTTCTTTAAATTTTCCTTTCCTGACATCAACATCTCTAAATTCCTGTCTTTGCTTCCTGATCATAAAACTAGTATATAACTCCCTGATATATGGTGACACACATTTCCCAGTCACTGTGTTCATCCTCATGAACAAATTAGTTAGATAATTTCCCCCCATCCTGCTACACTTGAATGCATTATATTTCCATGCATGTATGTGCATAAATTTCTCCTTACTGTGTTTTGCTGAAATTATGAATTTCTTGCACACCTAGCTTCCAATTCTAGCCAGTCTAGCCTTATCATTTTGAGCTATATAACCTTGAGCACTATTCAGTATTTCTGAACATACCGAAGCCTTGACTCCTACCTGGGAAGTCAAAGATAATAATACCTGTCAGGTAATTGGAGTGTGGAGTAAAATATATTCCCCACTTATACCACAGGCCAGGTTCCTTTATGCAGGGCACTCCTTACACAGACATCTGTGGTAATTCTTAAACTCAACTTCCTGGAATGTGTTAACAGTTTTGGGGGTTTTTTTTAAGTGTATTTTAAGAGTTTAACGTATGTGCTATTTTTATTTCAACTTTATTCAGAACACTGTATATCCTGGATCTAAGTAGTATTCCAAGCCATGATTTTCACAAAATAATTTCTAGCCATTTTTTTCACTTGTCTTATTTTTATTTCAAAACTATTGTCTTCTCTAATATCCATTTTACCAATTCACATTTTTCTATTCCACTCTCAGTCTTATTTTAAAGCTTTCTTGATCGGATCAGTAAGCCTGATGCTAACAGTATTCTTTCCAAGTTTGTGAAATTCATACTATTCACCAGAGGAAGACATATTTCTGGTTTTACAAACCATGGTTCAAAAAACAATCCTTTTTCTTACAGTTTCTGAAGCTAGCTCTTTACTTGCCTTAGCATTATTTTCTGGTTTATTTGTTGTTAGGATTTTCTTTTATACTTAGAAACAAGTATTATTTTTTCCTAGGATGCTTTGTTTTTGTTATGCTCTATTTTAATTGGTAATTTACCCAGACACTGTATCTTGCCATGGAAGAAAAACTTTGATGTATCTTTTGGGGATGTTTCAATAAAGAATAATGGCCTTCCACTGTCCTGCCAATGTGAAAGAAAGGAAATGTTTGTAGATATAGTATAAGAACAGAAAGATCAAGCATAAACACTACTCTTTTTCCATATTCCACTACCATATTCTTTACATTTAACCCTTTCATGAAAAATCTTAACAGACAAAAATGGCCTCAGTAGACATCATTTCTTTTGAAGATCCTCTTGCACACCAAAGTTGAGGACCATAGGGCAGAAGCATTCTAGATACAATGAAATTGATATAATTTTAGGAATATTCTCTGTTTAATAATAGGAAACAAAGTCATTGAGTAAAATAATTTTTCTATATTATCATAGAAAATTTAGATTCCTACTTCCTCAAGTATGCACATTTAGATATTAACATTGTTTTAAGACACAATCAAATACTAACATTTAACATAATCCTTCTTTAAATCTGATCTGATGATTATTGTAGTGGAGATTTTATATGACATGAATATGGCCTTTTCATGTCCCAAACTTAGAATTTTGAATCAATGAGCTTCTGAATGTAACCAGTGTAACTTGGATGATGTTTAAAGATGTTAGAAATGTAGCATATTTTAAATTTCTATAAAATAAATTTTAAATTTAAACAACATAAATTTTTAAAAAGGATTTCTTCTCTAATAATTAATATTTATGTCTTTGACTATGAGACTGTTTTTATTCCAAGGGATTATTAATTTATATTACATACTTTATGATTTTAAAATCATTATTTTACTCTATATTTTTATATTTTTAAATAATCTCTTTTAGCTATAAATTATCTATATTATCTAATGAAAAGTACTTTCTTTTATAATATCAAGCATGACTTTAATTATACAACACATTTTTGATTTGTTGAAGCATGAAAAGCAAATTTGACCCTTAAAGACTCATAGTAAATTCAGTTCAAAAGAGCTTTTCTTTAATCCACAAAATGTTAAAAACATTTCTTCTTAAGATTATAAAATCAGTACTGTATCATTAAACTCCTTCCTGCATGGGTTTGGTCACTATACCCAGCATTCCTACAAATTTTTGGTAAAGTTAGCTGATCCTTTTGATTAAATTGTATGGTCTTTATTTAAGTATAATGAGAAAAGTTGTCTTAGAATTTGATTATTGGCTTATATACTTTTCATAAATGTTGCTGCAGGCTATCTATAAAAAAGCACTAGAATTCTAGAATCACTGCTTTAAAAAACTTAGAAGAGAACAGATATTTCATGTGAAGTTAAAAAATTAATGCATGGAAAAAAATTTTCTCAAAATCTTAATGTCCTTAAGATGTACTTTTTAGGCTCAGGTAAGAAATTGTGTATCTCCTTAGACAGCTACTAGCTTCCCAACTATTTGCTTCATTTGTTGCTTGACAGGAAAGAGAAAAAGATTATTTGAATGTCTGCTTTTTTTAGTATCTAAAGAATTAAGAAACAAGCCAAACTGTTTCCGAGTTATTTGAATATACAAGACAAAATAGGTATCATTTGACTCCATTTAGCATATACACTTGGAGAAGGCAATGGCAACCCACTCCAGTACTCTTGTCTGGGAAATCCCATGGACGGAGGAGCCTGGTGGGCTACAGTCCAAGGGGTCGCAAGGAGTCAGACACGACTCAAGGACTTCTCTTTCACTTTTCACTTTCATGCACTGGAGAAGGAAATGGCAACCTACGCCAGTATTCTTGCCTGGAGAATCCCAGGAACAGAGGAGCCTAGTGGGCTGCCATCTATGGGGTCACACAGAGTCAGACACTACATGACTGACACAATTAACAGCAGCAGCAGCAACATATACACTATAGGTTCTAAAAATGAAGGATTTTAGACTTTTATACAGTTTTCTCTTTATACTTTGTCTTAGAGACCCACAATGAATGTGATTTTTTGACTCTCATCTTTGGAATAGGGGATATTTTATTGAATAAAATATTTTAATTCACCCTGTTCCTGTCTTACTAAACCTTGACACTAAAATACTTTGAGTTATCATATTCACATTCTTATTCAGTCAGTCAACAAAACTCTTACTAAATTAATCATCTGATAAATACTGGTTTCCTTGGTGGTTCAGATGGTAAATAATCTGTCTGCAATGCAGGAGATCCCCAGGTTCGATCCCTGGGTCAAGAAGATCTCTTAGATAAGGAAATGACAACCCACTCCAGTATTCTTTGGAATGCTATGGACAGAGGAGTTCTGCAGGCTGCAGTTCATGGGCTCAAATAGTTGGACATGTCTGAGCATACACACATAAGTTCCAACAAGAGATGCACTCTCTAGTTATGTCTGGATCGATGCATTTCCAAATGCAGTTCATGGGCTCAAAAAGTTGGACATGCCTGAGCATACACACATAAGTTCCAACAAGAGATGCACTCTCTAGTTATGCCTGGATCGATGGATTTCCAAATGCAGTGATTATTAAAATATTGTGCTCAGTCCACTATTAAGTTTCAAGATTTACTCCATGGAATGAAAACTAACCCAATTGGCAAATATTTTCTTTAGTTCTTCTGGGCAAGATACACTCAGTTCCTTAGACTTACATTAGAATATATCTCTAAGAATTTTTTAAAAAATAGCAAACATATTAATGAGATATTAAAAGTTACTTTATTGTGGTATGTGCAAACTAAACTTTGTATCTGGTAATTCTGATGACTAATTCATTGTTTTACATAGGAGTGTGACTACCTGAAAATACAACTTCTCAGTGAACATTCCCTCAAATTTCAAGAATGAATCTCAGAGTTGTCTTGAATTGATAGCTATTTCTTATTGCTTCCTTTCATTTTAAAATATAAATTACTATTTGTTTAGCTTTATCATTTTAAGTTGTATTTCTTTAGGCTTCTTAATTTGTTTTAAAATACGGAGTCCTACTTATTTTTACACTATTTCTTTTTTTTAATTAATTAATTTATTTTAACTGGAGGCTGATTACTTTACAGTCTTGTGATGGTTTTTGCTATATATTGACATGAATCAGCCACGGGTGTATATGTGTCCCCTATCTCAAACCCTCCTCCTACATTCCTCCCCAACCCTTCCCTCTGGGTTGTCCCAGTGTACCAGCTTTGAGTGCCCTGTTTCATGCATCAAACTTGGACTGGTCATCTATTTCATATATGGTAATATACATGTTTCAGTGCTATTCTCTCAGATCATCCCACCCTCACCTTCTCCCACAGAGTCCACAAGTCTCTTCTTTATATCTGTGTATCTTTTGCTGTCTTGCATGTAAGGTCATTGTTACCATCTTTCTAAATGCCATATATATATGTTAATATACTGTATTGGTGTTTTTCTTTCTGACTTACTTCCTTCTCTATAATAGGCTCCAATTTCATCCACCTCATTAAATTCAAATGCATTCTTTTTAATAGCTGAGTAATATTCCACAACAATGTGTCACAACTTCCTTATCCATTCACCAGCCGATGGGCATCTAGGTTGCTTCCATGTCCTAGCTGTTGTAAATAATGCTGCGATGAACACTGGGGTACACATGTTTTTTTTTTAATTCTGGTTTATCTCAGTGTGTATGCCCAGCAGTGGGATTGCTGGATTGTATGGCAGTTCTATTTCCATCTTTTTAAGGAATCTCCACACTTTTCTTCTTAGTGACTATACTAGTTTGCATTCCTACCAACAGTGTAAGAGGGTTCCCTTTTCTCCATGTCCTCTCCAGCATTTATTGTTTGTAAACTTTATGGTAGCAGCCATTCTGACCAGCATGAAATGGTACCTCATTGTGGTTTTGATTTGTTAGCTATCTGTATGTCTTGTCTTCTTTGGAGAAATGTCTGTTCAGTTCTTTTCCCCACTTTTTGATTGGTTTGTTTATTTTTCTGGTATTGAGCTGCATGAGCTACTTGTATATTTTTGAGATTAATTCTTTGTCAGTTGCTTTGTTTCCTATTATTTTCTCAAATTCTAAAGGCTGTCTTTTCACTTTGCTTATAGTTTCCTTCATTGTGCAAAAGCTTTTAAGTTTAATAAGGTTCCATTTGTTTATTTTTGCTTTTATATCCATTACTCTGGGAGGTGAGTCATAGAGGATCTTGCTGTGATTTATGCTAGAGAGTGTTTTCCTATGTTTTCTTCTAGGAGTTTTATAGTTTCTGGTCTTACACTTAGATCTTTAATCCACTTTGAGTTTATTTTTGTATATGGTGTTAGAAAGTATTCTAGTTTCATTCTTTTACAAGTGGTTGACCAATTTTCTCAGCACCACTTGTTAAAGAGATTGTCTTTTCTCCATTGTATATTTTTGCCTCCTTTGTCAAAGATAAAGTGCTCATAAATGTGTGGATTTATCTCTGGGCTTTCTGTTTTTGTTTCATTGATCTATATTTCTGTCTTTGTCCCAGTTCCATACTGTCTTGATGACTGTAGCTTTGTAGTATAGTCTGAAGTTAGGCAGGTCGATTCCTCCAGTTCCATTCTTCTTTCTCAAGATTTCTCTGGCTATTCTAGGTTTTTTGTATTTCCATACAAATTGTGAAATTATTTGTTCTAGTTCTGTGAAAAATACCATTGGTAACTTGATAGGAATTGCTTTGAATCTATAGATGGTTTGGGGTAGTATACTCATTTTCACTATAATGATTCTTCCACTTCATGAACATGGTATATTTCTTCTCCACTGTTTCTATACCAGAAACGTGTCTTCTTTTCAGCAGTTAAAATATTTCAACTGCTATACCTGAAACAATTTTACCTTCAAATGATAAATGTTGAATGTGACAATTATCAAGAAAATTACTGCTGCATGCTTGCTTGATTATGGATTGCTGGGTTTTTTCCAAATTTCTGTTCTGTTTTAAAAAGTTCAAACAAGAAACGCAAAATATAACAAGTTGCTTTGCATGTGTGCTGTTGCTTCAGTCATGTCTGACTCTTTGTGACCCTATGGACCTTAGCTCACAGATTCTTTACCACTGAGTCACCAGGGAAGCCCCTCCTCAGCTTTTAATTTTATAAGTTGTTCAATTATGGTGTGATCATATCTTTTTAAATTTTTTAATGATAAAGGGAAATAGAATAATTGTTTGGATTCAAAAGAATAAAAATGTAAATTAGGAAAATATTTAAGTATAATATTAAATATCAAAACATTTTGTGAAATTGATATTATTACTCTTGTTTAGGTTCAGAATCTTACAGAAGTTAAGATGTAGTTCTTGTCTTCAGAGAGTTTAAAACATATGAGAAGAGGGACTTCCTTGGTGGTCCAGTGTTTAAGACTTTATCTTCCAATGAAGGAAGTCTAGGTTCAATTCTTAGTTTGGGAGCTAAGATCCCACATGTCTCACAGAAAAAAAAAAAAAAAAAAACATAAAATAGAACCAATATTGTAACAGATTCAACAGATACTTCTGAAAAATGGTCCATGTCAAAAAACTTAAGAAAAACAAACAAACAAACATAAGGGGAGATAGTCAACCAAGTAAATACAGGCATGCTCAGTCACTTTAGTCATGTCCACCTCTTTGCAATGCTATGGACTGTGGCCCACCAGGCTCCTCAGTCTCTCGGATTCTCCAGGCAAGAATACTAGAGGTGAGTTGCCATGCCCTCCTCCAGGGGATCTTCCCAACCCACGGATCGAATCCAGGTTTTCTACATTGGCAGATGAACTCTTTACCACTGAACCACAGGGAAAGCCCAACCAAGTAGATATCAAACTACAATATAGTTTGATAAGTATGATAATAAGCAGGGTTGTAAGGCATTACTAGAAAACATTGGAGGGAAACCTAGGTTAACTTTGGGATGTGAGCAATGCTGATGAAAGAAATACTAGCAAACTGATACCAGAGTGTTGAAGAGAAGTTACACATATCAGGGGACTTGGAGAAATTAACAGGTGCCTGGGTACAAAGCCAGCTTGATAAATTTGGAGAAGTGAAAGTAATACAGTATATCTAGAACTTTCCTGATAATTCAAGAGAGAAGGAAGAGACAAAGTGGTGATACAAGGGACCGAGATCATTAGGGGCCATATGAACTGGTCCAAAGAAACTGGACTTTACATTGAGATAAGTGGGGAGACACATGAAGAGCCAAAACAGAGGAGTCAAATAGTCACTATCATGGTACAAAATAGAGGACACCATAGAGTAAAAGCTGTTGTTTTACTTCAAGTGAAAATTAATGACCTGAATCAGTGCTGCTGCATTGGAAATTGAAGACAAATTCATATGGCAATATGAGAAGGATTTGATGATTAAGTGTAGATTGCAGAAAAGAAGAGAACATGACGGCAGAGATGAAGAAGCTATTCACTAGCTAAGTGCTTGTCTTTAGAAAATCTTAGGTTAAAACATGGTAATATTTGTTTTCTTATTTTCATATGTTAAGAAAATTTTATTGAATATGGTTGTTTATACTGAAAGAAAAATGAGCTGTTACTGAAATGAATATTAGGCATATATTTAATGAAATATTTTCAAGGAAACATAAAAGATGAAATTTAAAAACAGAAAATCTGAAGAAAACTTCATCTTATAATATAAAATAAAGAACCAATATATCTATGCAAACTTTTTTAATGTTTTAAGTATACTAAGACTGGTTCCAAATTGGAAAAGGAGTACATCAAGGCTGTATATTGTCACCCTGCTTATTTAACTTATATGCAGCATCATGAGAAACACTGCATTGGAGGAAACACAAGCTGGAATCAAGATTGTCGGAAGAAATATCAATAACCTCAGATATGCAGATGACACCACCCTTATGGCAGAAAGTGAAGAGGAACTAAAAAGCCTCTTGATGAAAGTAAAAGAGGAGACTGAAATAGTTGGCTTAAAGCTCAACATTCAGAAAACTAAGATCATGGCATCTGGTCCCATCACTTCATGGGAAATAGATGGGGAAACAGTGGAAACAGTGTCAGACTTTATTTTGGGGGGCTCCAAACTCACTGCAGATGGTGACTGCAGCCATGAAATTAAAAGATGCTTACTCCTTGGAAAAAAAAGTTATGACCAAACTAGATAGCATATTCAAAAGCAGAGACACTACTTTGCTAAGATCTGTCTAGTCAATGCTATGGTTTTTCCATGGTCATGTATGGATGTGAAAGTTGGACTGTGAAGAAGGCTGAGCGCCGAAGAATTCATGCTTTTGAACTGTGGTTTTGGAGAAGACTATTGAGAGTCCCTTGGACTGCAAGAAGATCCAACCAGTCCATTCTGAAAGAGATCGGCCCTGGGATTTCTTTGAAGGGAATGATGCTAAAGCTGAAACTCCAGTACTTTGACCACCTCATGCGAAGAGTTGACTCATTGGAAAAGACTCTGATGCTGGGAAGGATTGGGGGCAGAAGGAGAAGGGGACGACAGAGGATGAGATGGCTGGATGGCATCACAGAGCTGATGAACGTGAGTTTGAGTGAACTCCAGGAGATGGTGATGGACAGGGAGGCCTGGTGTGCTGTGATTCACGGGGTCACAAAGAGTCAGACACGACTGAGCAACTGAAATGAACTGAACTGAACTGAAGCTTAAATTTATTCTAAAAGATACATGTCTTAATAAAATGGCATAAAAATTGATAGGAAGTGTTCTTATATTTAGTTAGCTGCTTCTTTGCTTAGAGATGCTAAATTCGAACATATACAATAAGGTCCCTACATATGAACCTTAAAGTAACAAACTTTCAAAGATGTAAGCGTGCATCACGTATCCAATCTAAAGACCAGGGAGCAAGCCACTGATACTACCCCACCCACAGCAAGGAAACGACATAATTAAGAGAACTCCACAAATTCCCAGAAAATTAACAAAGATCAAACACAAAGAACAAATATTAAAATCAGCAAGGGAAAAACAACAAATAACACACAAGGGGATTCCCATAAGGATAACAGCTGATNGCTTCAGTGAACATTGAGGAACCTGTACCTTTTCAAATTTAGTGCTTTTGTTTTCTTCAGATGGAGTGGGATTGCTGGATTATATGGTAGATCTGTTTTTAGTTTTTTTGAGGACTCTGCGTGCTGTTTCCATAGTGCCATCACCAATTTACATTTCCTTCAATTCCTACTAGGTACTAGGGTTCTCTTTTCTCTACATCCTCACCAACATTTATTATTTGTGATCTTTGTGAAATTAGCCATTTTGACTGACATTTCATTGTGGTTTGATTTGCTTTCATTTCTCTGGTTAAATAATGTTGAGCATCTTTTCTTGTGCCTGTTTGCCATCTGTGTATCTTTTTTGCAAAAATGCCTATTCAGGTCTTCTGCTCATTTTTAAAATTGGANTCTTTTCTCTACATCCTCACCAACATTTGTTATTTGTGATCTTTGTGAAATTAGCTATTTTGACTGACATTTCATTGTGGTTTGATTTGCTTTCATTTCTCTGGTTAAATAATGTTGAGCATCTTTTCTTGCGCCTGTTTGCCATCTGTGTATCTTTTTTGCAAAAATGCCTATTCAGGTCTTCTGCTCATTTTTAAAATTGGATTATTTATTTTATATTGAGTTGTATGAGTTGTTTATGCTTTGAGTATTTGTTGTTATGAATATTTTGGGTATTAGCCTCTTATCAGTCATATTATTTGCAAATATTTTCATTTAGCAGATTGTCTTTTTATTTCGTTGATTATTTCCTGCGTGCAAAAACTTTTAAATGTAATTATGTCCCATTTGCTTATTTTTGTCTGTGTTTCCTTTGTCTCAGGAGACAGATCCAGAAAAAATACTGCTATGATTTATGTTAAAAAATGTTCTGTGTATGTTTTATTCCAGGAGTTTTATGATTTCCAGTCTTACATTGAGTTTCTTTAATCCACTTTGAATTTATTTTTGTATATGGTGTGAGAAAATGTTCTAATTTCATTCTTTTACATGTAGCTGTCCAGTTTTCCAAGCATCATTTATTGAAGAGATTATATGTGTTTCATTTTGTATTCATGCCTCCTTTGTTGTAGGTTAGTTGGCCATAAGTGTGTGGGTTTCTTTCTGGGCAGTCTGTTCTGTTCCATTGATCTATGTATGTGTTTTTGTGTCAGTAACATGATGATGTTTTGGCTACAAGGAGGTAAAAGACATATACTTTGAAAGCTATAAAACACTGATGAGAATTCTCTGGCCAGTGGTTAGGACTCTGTGCTTTCACTGCTGGGAGTCCAGATTCAACCCCTGATCAGGAAACTAGGTTTCTGCAAGTTGCATGGTGTGGCAAAAGGCTGGATGTATCATGCTCCCAGATTTCAGACTATTATACAAAGAACAGTTAATTAATTTTCTACAGAACTGGAAATCTTTCAGCTAGTCTAAAACAAGCAAGGCCAACGAAGACAACATATATCAGCATAATTTGTTGGCTGATAGTTTTCACAAAGTACCACCCTTAGCTTTTATCTTTTTAAGGATGCACTCAAGTTCTCCTGCAGAGACTCGGTTAGTCGTTGCAAGCTGAAAGAAGCAAATACTGATTTTTAGGATTGTCAGCTAATAACCAAAGATTGTACATAAAAAATGTAACTTAGAAAATTGTGACTTCCTAGGTTTCCAAGTAGAATGAAATATGTTCAGTGACTGGCTATTAAACTGAATGCCAGACGATTGAACTGCCTTTTCATGAGTGTGGAGATGCCCAGCCATACCTCATGGATATAATAAAACTGGTTTCTTTTCATGAGCACCATGAATAGCAAGTTACTTAATATTTTAGAGACTATTAGTTACTAAAAAAGATTTTCAAATGGGTTTTCCTGGATGTCAAGGAATAGAAAATATCTTTGGTACAAATCAGCAGAATTTCATGTTTGAGTCATATCATATCATAATTTTCTTAGATGAATAGGTTATATGTAATTGTTCTGAGAAAAATAAAGTCATCAACAAGCAGCTCATGTTAAATTTAATGGATAATGAAGAGTTCTTTGTACAACTTGATCAGCTCTCCATTGGTTTGTTCTAAAGTATGTATACTTTTTTGTGGCTCTTAGTATTATAATGATTGGTGAGTCCCCATGTTCTCACAAATAGAGAATAGATAATATTTTAAAAGCTGTTAAAGAGTTTGGTCTTAACTCAGGGATGTATTTATAAATCAGACAAATCAAATATATTGTCCTGGATAACAAGAGAACATTATCCAAACTCATGGCTGTTTGTCTTTTTGTGCTGAAACTCTGGTGCACATTGTTTAAGTTCTCAGTCTGTGTGTATATGTGTCTATATATATATACATATATAAATTTTTTTTAAACTGAAGGAATCATTTACCTGAGCTCTCTGATTTCCAAATTGTTTCCAGTGTTCTCCACATTCAGTAATTGAACATGTATTTTACATTCCAATCTTTCCAGAGAGGAAAAGGCCTTTCATTTTGAGTTGGAGTTGAAAATTGATATCCCACTGGGCAAGACTGTATGCTCCTTGACAATGATTTTTGAAACATAAAATATATTTTCTACATTTCATTGCTAATATTGAATCAATTTATTTTATAGAGTTCGGAGTAATTAAGAGGTCTAGCATCACATGCTAAATGAAACAGACTTGATTTGTATGGTACTTGAGATTTCTTTAGGAGAGCACCTTTTGTAAAATGGACTTTGGTGGTCAAATAGCCAAATATATGATGAAAACAATCTGTGTAGTATGACAAAAACAGAAGTTCTAATACTCTAAGGGTTATCTGAAATCTAGAAAGTGATGCTGAAGTAAGTGCAAGCAAGTTAATCGTTTTTGTGTCTTTTCAACAACGGCAATTTGAACATTTTTTTCTCTCTCTCTCTCTTTTTCGGTCATTCTCCTGAGACCTACTCTCCTGCCAGTAGACTGCTTAGCAGTGCAGCTGGTAACAGCATTTCTGAAGACGATAGACTATAACTTCTGCAGCTCATAATGACAGAACAGATTGAGTAGTAGAATTTCTTCTGGATATCAATACATGTATGACACATTATTTCCCCTATTTTCTTCTATCACCTGTATCCTTAAAGTGTTATTTTTCCTGGGTCTAGATTAAGGTTTCTTAATGTTCAGTATTTAGTTGGGGGTGTGTGTGTGTGTATGTGTATGTGTGGGTGTGTGTGTGTGTTTTGGAGTGGTACTTTGGCCACCTCATACAAAGAGTTGACTCACTGGAAAAGACCCTGATGCTGGGAGGGATTGGGGGCAGGAGGAGAAGGGGACGACAGAGGATGAGATGGCTGGATGGCATCACTGACTCGATGGGCGTGAGTCTGAGTGAACTCTGGGAGTTGGTGATGGACAGGGAGGCCTGGTGTGCTGCGATTCATGGGGTCACAAAGAGTTGGACACGACTGAGCGACTGAACTGAACTGAGGTATATATAAAGAGCCATAGAGCCAGAAATCAAGCTGAAGTTTTCCCTCTTCTCTGATTTTTTCCTCCTCCTCGGAGTAACACTTCTTTGAAGTAATTTTGTCCTCTCAGAGGGGAGGAAACCCTTATATGTACTTCATGTTGAACATGGCCTTGTATGTCTGCAAACTGGACTATTGGGAAGCATTAGGATGAAGAAAATATGGATTGGTTTTACCTTGTGTGTACTTAACAGCTTTCACATGAGGGGAGACACTCACATTAGACAAAGTATGATTAAAGGCAGGAGTTGAGCAGAGAGGATTACACTAATGCCCTCCAGAACGTGGCATGGAGTTTTACTTGCTGGGTTTGAGTCTTGCCTTTTTTCTGAAATTCTTTTGGCTTAACGTGTATTTTCCTTCCTTTTTAATTCTTCAAATTGAGACATTCAGCAAATTTTGTCCAGTGGAAAAGACACTGATCTGTGTATGGCAGCGTAAGGGAAAGAAACCGGACGAAAAGCCTGTTTTCAGAATTAACCTAGATATTCCACTTTCTTAGACTGGGTAAAAGAGTACCCAGAAGTAACAGAAATATAGGAGAAAACAGAAAGTATGTTACTCATAAGCTAAGAAATACATTAAGTGAGGCTTGTAATAGAGCTTACTCTGGTGGCAACATGGAGAACAGGAGCTCGTGGGTGCTCACAGTGGGGCGTCTCCCTGGGGACTGTGTATGCGAAGGGAGGAAGCGGTCGCTGTGCGCCTGCCGAGCCGTCTTGTTGTAAAGTCAGACTCAGGCTTCAGAGCCTTGCCTTATCTTCCTTCTTGGCCCAGGCATCAGTAAATTCCTGAGAACTGCTACCTATTAAATTTTGACTTTCTTCTTCTGGGAGATGTAGATGGTTTTGCTTCCTTATTTATTTATTTAAAAAACAAAAACACTGAGCCTTCGTAGAGAAGTATTTGTAGTAAGCAAAAACAAGAGTCATAAGGATGATCTGCACACAAGAAAAAAACTCTAACTGGGTTAATAAATAAAATGGATTTATTGGCATCACCAATGCAATGGACATGAGTTTGAGTAGGCTTCGGGAGTTGGTGATGGACAGGGAAGCCTGACGTGCTGCAGTCCATGGGGTCGGAAAGAGTTGGACATGACTGAGCGACTGAATTGAGCTACTGAAAAAGTCCAGAGGTAGGACAGACTCCAGGGAAGCTTGGTCCAGGCCCTTGCTGTGTTTCTCTGTGATTTCCTAGTTCTCATGTCACTTAGCTTTGTTCACAGAGTGGCTTTGTCCTCATCTTTTTCTTCATGGTCACAGCAAGGTGATCTCAGCTTCTAGACCTTCTGTCCTCACTGTGCATTTTTCCAGAGCAGGAGAGGACACCTGTCAGGCCACTGTATCACGTCACTCCATGGGGACAGAGGAATAGTATGGCTTGCAGAATGGTGACCAAGGGCAGGACCGGCATCCATGTCTTAGAATTCCTAGCAAACCTCTAATTTTTCTTGTGTTTGGACCAGTGTAGGTCACATCTCTTACCCATGTACTGTCAGGGGACTAGAAATGCCTTGATTGTGTCGTTGCAGGGCTATGGGAGCCACTTTTGTAGCACAACACAGAGTAAGATTCATGGGCACCATATGGATTTCCAGAATAAATAGGGGATGACTTACAAGGGGTAAGTGAAGCAAAGTAGTTGCAGATGAGTGAACAGTATACTGATGTAGGTGTGCTAGATAAGCATGACTGTGATGCCTACGGCAGCTATAGGAACACCCAACCTCTGGCACTTCTCATGGTTCCAGCCTCCCTCTTCTCCTGCCACTCTTTAAACTATTTCATATGATTCTTGCCTCCACCATTTCACTGAAACAGCTCTTGCCTTGCCAGATCCCACGGACATCTCTAAGTCTTGATGTATTGATACTTGACTCCTGTAGTATTTGATCATTTGATTACTGCTTGCCCTTTCTTGAATTTTCTTTCTTGATTTCTTTGACATCATTACTACTCATCGTTCTTGCTGATGACCCCCACTGAAGTCTCTTTCGATTATTTAAATGCCTAAAGTGGACTCCAGTGAATCCACAACACTATGGATCATTCTCTTCAGTTTTAAAATGAAATGTTTTTCACTTCAATAAAAATGATTACTAGAGAACACAGTTATGAATCATAAGATTATATAATGCTTTACATGGATAATTTGGGAATTTCAGAAAATGAAAAGGAAGACCATATACATTCGTATTCCTGTCACCCAGCTATAAACATTATTTCTCTAGTAGACTATTTAAAATAAATACTAAACATATTTTTTTTTTGATGCAGAGGAAGGGGTATTTTAATTTTTTTCACTGTTCCTCATTGCTGCACATGGGCTTTCTTTAGTTGCGGTGAGTGGGGGCTACTCTTCCTTGCAGTGCATGGGCTTATCATTTTGGTGGCTTCCTTTGTTGCAGAGTGCAGGCTCGAGGCACATGGGCCTCCATAGTTGCAGCTGGCGGGCTCTAGAGCATCGGCTCAGTAGTTGTGGTGCGTGGGCTGTTGCTCCACAGGATGTGGGTCCTTTTTGGACCAGGGATTGAACCTGTGTCTCTTGCATTGGCAGGTGGATTCTTATCCACTGTACCACCAGGGACATTCTAGGGATCAGCAAACTAAAACGGACTGGAATGGGTGAATTTAACTAAGATGACCATTATATCTACTACTGCAGGCAGGAATCCCTTAGAAGAAATGGAGTAGCCATCATGGTCAACAAGAGTCCGAAATGCAGTACTTGGATGCAATCTCAAAAATGACAGATTGATCTCTGCTCGTCTCCAAGGCAAACCATTCAATATCACGGTAATCCAAGTCTATGCCCCAAC
>SJYA01000916.1:676476-760643 GCA_006410615.1 Neotragus moschatus
CTAACTGGGTTAATAAATAAAATGGATTTATTGGCATCACCAATGCAATGGACATGAGTTTGAGTAGGCTTCGGGAGTTGGTGATGGACAGGGAAGCCTGACGTGCTGCAGTCCATGGGGTCGGAAAGAGTTGGACATGACTGAGCGACTGAATTGAGCTACTGAAAAAGTCCAGAGGTAGGACAGACTCCAGGGAAGCTTGGTCCAGGCCCTTGCTGTGTTTCTCTGTGATTTCCTAGTTCTCATGTCACTTAGCTTTGTTCACAGAGTGGCTTTGTCCTCATCTTTTTCTTCATGGTCACAGCAAGGTGACCTCAGCTTCTAGACCTTCTGTCCTCACTGTGCATTTTTCCAGAGCAGGAGAGGACACCTGTCAGGCCACTGTATCACGTCACTCCATGGGGACAGAGGAATAGTATGGCTTGCAGAATGGTGACCAAGGGCAGGACCGGCATCCATGTCTTAGAATTCCTAGCAAACCTCTAATTTTTCTTGTGTTTGGACCAGTGTAGGTCACATCTCTTACCCATGTACTGTCAGGGGACTAGAAATGCCTTGATTGTGTCGTTGCAGGGCTATGGGAGCCACTTTTGTAGCACAACACAGAGTAAGATTCATGGGCACCATATGGATTTCCAGAATAAATAGGGGATGACTTACAAGGGGTAAGTGAAGCAAAGTAGTTGCAGATGAGTGAACAGTATACTGATGTAGGTGTGCTAGATAAGCATGACTGTGATGCCTACGGCAGCTATAGGAACACCCAACCTCTGGCACTTCTCATGGTTCCAGCCTCCCTCTTCTCCTGCCACTCTTTAAACTATTTCATATGATTCTTGCCTCCACCATTTCACTGAAACAGCTCTTGCCTTGCCAGATCCCACGGACATCTCTAAGTCTTGATGTATTGATACTTGACTCCTGTAGTATTTGATCATTTGATTACTGCTTGCCCTTTCTTGAATTTTCTTTCTTGATTTCTTTGACATCATTACTACTCATCGTTCTTGCTGATGACCCCCACTGAAGTCTCTTTCGATTATTTAAATGCCTAAAGTGGACTCCAGTGAATCCACAACACTATGGATCATTCTCTTCAGTTTTAAAATGAAATGTTTTTCACTTCAATAAAAATGATTACTAGAGAACACAGTTATGAATCATAAGATTATATAATGCTTTACATGGATAATTTGGGAATTTCAGAAAATGAAAAGGAAGACCATATACATTCGTATTCCTGTCACCCAGCTATAAACATTATTTCTCTAGTAGACTATTTAAAATAAATACTAAACATATTTTTTTTTTGATGCAGAGGAAGGGGTATTTTAATTTTTTTCACTGTTCCTCATTGCTGCACATGGGCTTTCTTTAGTTGCGGTGAGTGGGGGCTACTCTTCCTTGCAGTGCATGGGCTTATCATTTTGGTGGCTTCCTTTGTTGCAGAGTGCAGGCTCGAGGCACATGGGCCTCCATAGTTGCAGCTGGCGGGCTCTAGAGCATCGGCTCAGTAGTTGTGGTGCGTGGGCTGTTGCTCCACAGGATGTGGGTCCTTTTTGGACCAGGGATTGAACCTGTGTCTCTTGCATTGGCAGGTGGATTCTTATCCACTGTACCACCAGGGACATTCTAGGGATCAGCAAACTAAAACGGACTGGAATGGGTGAATTTAACTAAGATGACCATTATATCTACTACTGCAGGCAGGAATCCCTTAGAAGAAATGGAGTAGCCATCATGGTCAACAAGAGTCCGAAATGCAGTACTTGGATGCAATCTCAAAAATGACAGATTGATCTCTGCTCGTCTCCAAGGCAAACCATTCAATATCACGGTAATCCAAGTCTATGCCCCAACCAGTAACGTTGAAGCAGCTGAAGTTGAATGGTTCTATGAAGACGTACAAGACCTTTTAGAACTAACACCCAAAAAAGATGTCCTATTCATGATAGGGGACTGGAATGCAAAAGTAGGAAGTCAAGAAACACCTGGAGTAACAGGCAAATTTGGCCTTGGAATACAGAATGAAGCAGGTCAAAGGCTAATAGAGTTTTGCCAAGAAAATGCACTGGTCATAGCAAACACCCTCTTCCAGCAACACAAGAGAAGACNTGGAAAAACCATAGCTTTGACTATATGGACCTTTGTTGATAAAGTAATGGTCTCTGTATTTTGGTATGCGGTCTGGGTTTATCATAGCTTTTCTTCCAAGGAGCAAGTGTCTTTTAATTTCATGGCTATAGTCACCATCTGCAATGATTTTGGAGCCCAATCTATTGTATATTTTCAACCCCAAACATATTTATTCTTTCTCACCAGATCATGATGACTTTGTTTTATTTATTGAGGGTGAGAAAACAATATAATATTCTTCATAGAAAACTCACAAACCTTGTCAATAGTCTCAAAATTACCTATTTTCATCTCAATTCCCCCCCCCATTAGTTATGCACAGGACTTTAAAAAATGTCCCATAGAACTACCTTGCTAAATTGAAAATCTGATTGCAGTAGTGTGTGCGTGCCTGCTGTCACTTCAGCCATGTCTGACTCTTTGTGACCCCATGGACCGAAGCCTGCCAGGCTCCTCTGTCCATGAGATTCTCCAGGCAAGAATACTGGAGTGAATTGCCATGCCCTCCTCCAGGGGATCTTCCCAGGACCGAACGTGTATCTCTTAGGTCTCCCGCGTTGGCAGGCAGGTTCTTGACTACTAGTGCCACCTGGGAAGCCCTTGTAATAGTTATAGCCAATATTTATGGAATGACTTCTTTCTGCCAGCATTGTTCTGAACACTTCATGTGCAGTAACTCACAAATTTTCATCACAACCCTATGAGAAGGATGCTATCATTATCCCCACTCTACAGAAGAGGAAACTAAGACACATAGTGGTTAAAAGTATCTCCTGCAAATGACCGGTTCAGCATGTAACAGAGCCAGCATTAGGTCTGAGTAGTCTGGCTTCAGGAGCCACGCTCTTACCCACTCTGCTGAATAAGGCCTATTGGCAATCTAATCAAGCCCATCTTCCTTAGCAGAGAACATATTCCTCTCTAACTCCTTAAATGTTAGATTTATCAGAACCAAACAACTTACTGTTACCTGCATATACCATGATAATCCACACTTACGTGCCTCTAAGCCTTCNCTTACCCACTCTGCTAAATAAGGCCTATTGGCAATCTAATCAAGCCCATCTTCCTTAGCAGAGAACATATTCCTCTCTAACTCCTTAAATGTTAGATTTATCAGAACCAAACAACTTACTGTTACCTGCATATACCATGATAATCCACACTTACGTGCCTCTAAGCCTTCCTCCTTACTGGCTCTCCTTCCTTTTCTCTCTGTTGTCTAGCTGGCGTCTCTCTGCCCTTCTCTCTCTGTTTCTCTGCCTCTCCCTCTCTCAACAAATTATTTCTATCCCGAGCTAGTTCTCTTGCTTCCTTTTATTTCTCTTTCCTTCCCATCCCATTCTTCATTCCTAGAGAAGTGAAGTAAATCAACTACTGTCATTCCCTAGTGTTGCAGAGAATTATTCCAAGACCCCATACATATACCAAAATCCATGGATGCTCAAATTGCATATATAAGTAGCATAGTATAGTCAGCCCTCTATGCTGGTGGGTTTCATGTCTGTGAGTGCAAACTGTATTATGTTAGGGTTATACAGTGTTTCCTTAGAAAGTGTTCATATCTGATAAAAATGTGTAACTAGTGACTTATGCTTGTGACTTAACCGGGTCACCTTGAATAACCCTTGAGTGTGTGTGTGTGTTTGTGTGTGCGCGCGCGTGTGCGCGCGTGTGTGTGAAGTCGCTTTGATAGTGACTGACTCTTTGCGACCCTATGGACTGT
Organism: Neotragus moschatus; assembly: GCA_006410615.1. NCBI lineage: Eukaryota > Metazoa > Chordata > Mammalia > Artiodactyla > Bovidae > Neotragus > Neotragus moschatus. The sequence continues at coordinate 680,339 of SJYA01000916.1, forward strand.
AGCCCACCTGGCTCCTCTGTCTGCAGAATTCTCCAGGAAGAATCCTGGAGTGAATTGGCATACCCTCCTCTAAGGGATCTTCCTGACCCAGGGATCAAACCCACGTTTCTTACGTCTTTTGCATTGACAGGCGAGTTCTTTACCACTAGTGCCGCTAGGAAAGTCCAATCCTTGAGTAGCCTTCACCAACTATCCTTGAATATACTTTTGATTTTCAGAAGTCCAAACCATGCCTGGAATTATCCAATAACTTTCTGATTATTATTTCATTTTATGTATAAGGAGGCTCAATCCCAGGGAAGTTGACTTGGCCAGGATCACACAGTTAATTCCAGATGAAGTTCAGGTTTTCTGATTGAGAAGAATATTCCTCCCCCCTCTACCTTTTAAGCCTAGTTGGAAAATGGAAAACACTCTTGCTTTACTTCCTGTTCCACATCTTTTTTATTCTGCCAGCAATCAGTTTTTCCCCTTTGGCCTAAGTTTGTTATGTGAAAATGACTGCTGCTTTTTTTTTGAGAAGGTGCCAGGCAGATTCTCCTAGCTCTCTTCTTTCTTTTCTCCTAATCTTCCCCTCAGGCTAGCCTTTTTTCTTGCCATATCTCCAGTTCATGGCTCTGATTGCTCATAAGAAAACACTATGCACACGATCATCTTTGTTAATCTCTGAAGTATTTAATAATACAAGTACAGAGATGCAGAAATCATGTGCTTTTCATATGGATGGCATGTGTACTTTCATTGCCCATCGTTAAAAAGAGAATGTTACTCAAGCTTTTGTGTGTATGTAGTAAATAAAACAGCTTGACCCTTAGAGAAAATAGAAATGTCAATTCAGTTAAGAGTCGCTGTCATGGATATGCTTCCTTTCTCATGAAGATTAAGCAGTAAAAGCATCTAACAAGGACCGTATGTATGGAGTGGGGTCCACAGACATGTACTTGCGTATGTGGCCTCAGCGAGAGGTCCCATAAGTAAAGGTCACAGGAAAGAGAGCAGCTTCACTGACATCAAGGAAATAGCAACTGTTTACTGACAGCCAGACATTGCAAATAATATCAAGGATCCCAGAACCACTTCAAAGGCCACTGGCCGGGAAACAGACAAGTTATGAATTTGAATACTTCTGAGATTCTGGAAATTCAAAAGCAGAGCCTTCACATATTTGCATCAAGGTAGATTATAAGCAATTATTTTATTTCTGGAAATTTCTCAAAATCTTTTGTGGAAACAGAAGACTAAGACCATCTTCTTCCTTTGAATGATGCCTATATACTATTAGACATTTGAGGAATGTTTAAAGAAATCCTGGAATCCTGAAAAGTGTCTTTTGCATCTAAAACATAAGATTTTTTCTTGCAGTAAGTAGTACTCTGTGAAATACTTTCTCTACCAGGTAAAGGGAAATTGATCTTCTTCTAGGTGTTTCTCAAACTGGTTGTATCATTTCAAGTTGCTGAAGTGCCCATGAAGTGTCAAGCTCTACTTCAGGAGAAATATGTGGGAAGGGAACAGTTACTAGTGTTGACTATACTAATTTTTTGAACATTATAATTAAATATTTTAAAACTAAAAAAAATGTTATGCCTACTGCATAGTAAACATAAGGACTGCCTTCAGCAGTTTTTTATTTTAGGACATAATCTTATGGTTATATTTCCCTCCTAAGTAAACAGAGCAATTGAGACCTTTAAACAGTAATTGTTCAAACTAGTAAAAGCAAAACAATTAGATTATGGTTATTTCATTTCTTGGTCTCAACATTTCCAAAAATCATTCACAAGACTACTTATTTTAAATGAACAAAAATGTTTCTCTTCCAAATTCATGGAAGTGGGCAGCAGTCTTTCAGAAAACAAATTGCCCCACTTGCTTCACTCTTAACTTACTATTTGGGAGTAGACTTTTGGGATACACAGAAAATCTAGCTACAACCACTGTAGAAGGCTTTGCTTTTCTTTAGACATGTCCTTGCCCAGAAAACCTCCCACACGGAGGCAGTATGGTCTAGAGAATAAAATGCCCATCTTACCTTCCTTCTAGCTTTGCCACTGACTTGTGTATCACCTCCAAAGCTTTAGTTATTTTTATACTCACTTTTTGACATTCTAGTCACAGAGGCAGCCTTTTCTTTTTCTTTTATGTAGAGCTCAACTATTCTGATGAACTAGATTTACCTTGTAGCTAGAAATATGCTTCGGTGACCCACACGCAAATGAGTGACTGGCAGAAGTTCAATTTGGAACATGTACCTTACTGCCTCTCAAATGGCCATAGCTCCCTACATCGCAAGATTGTTACAGGTGGGTAAGGAACTCTGGACAACATCCTTCAGAGAGCCTCCTGGGCTCCTGACACTGTGCTGGATTCTGGGGATACTCAGGGGAAAGACATAGTTTCTGATTTCAAGGAATCTGCAGTCTCAAAGATCAGAAAGACAACTCTGAGGAAGAGAATGCAGCATGCTTAAGGTAACTGGCACAGAAGGAGCACTTGAAAAGGGGAGGAGGAGGAAAAGATGGAAGAGTTTTCCTGGAGGCGTGGAAAAAGCACTTGCTAAAGCACTGTGGTTTCAGTATTGCATTCCCAGGGAAATGTGTATAGGTTAGTGTCGGTGCTGTGAGAGGTGTATAAGAGGGACTGTTTGGAAACATTTGGAAAACGAGAAGGGCCTGAACAATGGCATTGGAGGCGAAGGTACAGGAAAAAAGATCATAGTCTAAAATATTTCTGATATGTAATTTAAAATGCCTTCCAACTAGTTGGATGTATGGTGAAGTGAGAGCAAAGAATCTAGCATGTCTTCTTCAGTTTCTGGTTTTGCTGGGTGGGTGGAAGGAAGGTGGAGCCATTCAAGACATGATGTAAGTGTAAGAGGAGGCATAGTTTGGTGGTAAAGAGTAAGATGAGTTTGAACTGCTGGAGCTATGTGGGTCATCAACAATGTTAGTTCATTCTTTTGTCCTGTTTCTTTCCTCCATGGAATATTTGTAGATGCCAAGTAGGCATTAAATACATGACTCTGGGCTGGAAATAAGTCTGCATTTACTGAGCTATGGAAATAGATGAAATTGCCCAGAGACATGTATGTAGACTGAAGAAGAGGGGCAAAGGTCTGAACTCTGGAGCAAATCAATATCAAAAGGATTAAAATATATTGTTTTCCATGCAACGTTTCTAACTGCATATTTCACATGGCTAGAGGAATGGGTGTTTTGAAATTGATTTGAGAGACATTGCAAGAATTTTGTGAAAATCAGTGAAAACAACCTGTTTCACTCTGTGGAGTCCGGTAGTGACATAATTTTGAGAAATTTTCTTTGTAGCAATACAAAGCAAAGGGCAACTAAATTATTGATTATTTTTGGTTCTAAAAGTGTACTTACTGATAAACCCAAATTCTGAATTGATGCAACTCATAGAATGTAGTTATGAGCTTTATAGCCAAGAATATAATTACTTGATAAATGGTGAATACCTGGCTGGATTCTCTCCAGTATTCAGGGAGATTAGATCTAGTTTGTGGTGTTCTTTTGTTTTTATTCTTTGTTCAATTTAGTACTCTACACAGGAAAAAACTAGTTTTAACATCCCCTCTCCCCCAGTCATGGTTTTCTTCATTTTCAGACCAAGAAGGTAATCTCCAGGCAATTTTTTAATTTCTGAAAGGCTTTCTTTTATTTTCCCTAAATAAATAAAATCTATGGTCTAAATATAAACAAGTACACAAGTAGAAGGAATTACATATGCCTGTTTTTTTAAAAATGTGTTTTGATGGTGGGCAGTGGGANCCCAGTCATGGTTTTCTTCATTTTCAGACCAAGAAGGTAATCTCCAGGCAATTTTTTAATTTCTGAAAGGCTTTCTTTTATTTTCCCCAAATAAATAAAATCTATGGTCTAAATATAAACAAGTACACAAGTAGAAGGAATTACATATGCCTGTTTTTTTAAAAATGTGTTTTGATGGTGGGCAGTGGGACTCTGTGTGGCTATAAATTAGGCAGACTGCTGGGCCCTTAGAAAAGAGGAATGGGAGGCAGAAGAGGCCTAGAAGAAGCAGCTGGGCAGTGAATAAAATGTCTACTCTGTGTGTGTGTGCTTAGTCACTTCAGTTGTGTCCAACNTTTCTCTTTCCCCCCCCCCCCCCCGCCAATTACTACATTAAATCACAGAATCATTTGAAATTTCCTCTTTGAGCACTGTGGGTCAACCTAGCTCCAATCCAGTAAACTTGAAAAATCTTAGTTTTAGCAGGAGGTTCCAGTGCTGTGAAGTTCTTCTGGGGTTCCCAGTGCTACAGGTGGCAACATAAGATGGATAACTAAGTTTGCTTCAAAACATAGGTGAATTCTCTTCCCTTCTAAATAACATTGGTAGTTCTGCTCTGGAGTTTGTCTTTGTGTAACAGTTTGTTAGTCTTTTCTTATAACATAAATGTTAGATTTTATCCCACTGAAAATAAGACATATCAGTAAGTGTGGAGATGTGGTCATAGTATTAGAATTTTTCTCTTACTGTCTTTTCTGCATTTATGACTTTCTTCTTAGTCTTTCTTAGAAATCCCCTTTTCTAAGATGTTGGACTCCTCAATTTGTCCTCATTTCAATTAAGAATAAATATTGAGCATATATTATATTCCAGGCATTGTGCTAAGGCATATAGAGTATGAAACAGTTATTAAAACAGATCTTATCTTTACTTCTCAAGGAATTTATAGTCTCTCAAGCAATTCAGACAATAAAGAAGTCATTGAATATGTAATAAATGTTGTAAAAGGAGAACAAAAGAGTGCTATGAGAATGCCTTTAAAAAAAGGCATTCTTGAGACTTCCCAGGAGGCTCAGTGGTTAAGATTCCATGCATCAAATGCAGAGGGCTCAGATTTGATTCCTGGTTGGGAAACAGTGTCAGACTTTATTTTCTTGGGCTCCAAAATTACTGCAGAAGGTGACTGCAGCCATGAAATTAAAAGACACTTGCTCCTTGGAAGAAAAACTATGACAAACCTAGACAGCATATTACAAAGCAGAGACATTACTTTGCCAACAAAGGTCTGTCTAGTCAAAGCTATGGTATTTCCAGTGGTCATGTATGGATGTGAGAGTTGGACTCTAAAGAAAGCCGAGCGCCAAAGAATTGATGCTTTTGAACTGTGGTGTTGGAGAAGACTCTTGAGAGTCCCTTGGACTGCAGTGAGTTCTAAACAGTCCATCCTAAAGGGAGTTAGTCCTGAATATTCATTGGAAGGAGTGATGTTAAAGCTGAAACTCCAATAGAAGAGTATAGCTTTAAAAAAGGCGTGACCACCTGGTGTGAAGAACTGACTCATTTGAAAAGACCCTGATGCTGGGAAAGATTGAAGGCAGGAGGAGAAGGGGATGACAGAGGATGAGATGGTTGGATGGGATTACCAACTCAAAGGATATGAGTTTGAGCAAGCCGCAGGAGATGGTGATGGACAGGGAAGCCTGGAGTGCTGCAGTCAGTCCATGGGGTTGCAAAGAGTTTCACACGACTGAGCGACTGAACTGGGGAACTAAGATCCCACATGCCACACAATGTGGCCAAATTTTTTTTAAGGCATTCTTTAATCAGGTTTGCAGTGGAATGAGGCCATGATAGTCTCTAGGTCCCATTTCTCCTGTTCTCCTTTAGCCCATATTCACCTACTTTCCATGTTCATACAAGCAAGACCTAGATAAGGAGGAGGATGAAAGCACTACTCACTGTCCTGCAGTTCTTTTAATCTGACTTATAACCAACTGTAAAAGTAGGATCAATTTTAGATTATTTTAAAGCAACTTTTGTGGATGTAGTTGGTTTTTTCAATGGGAATGTGGAGACTTACCTCAAAAGTTTCATTGATCCAGTTTCCTTTTGCCCATTGTCTTAAGCCAAGTGCAGTGATGAACAGAATATGATTTCGATGTGGAACTCCTAGATATCATTTTGTCTTTTAGCAAGCCAGTAGAAAGTTAAAGTTTGATAGCATCTGGGACTACATAATGTTTGCAGTTGTGTTTAAAGCGAAGTTGTGTTTAATGCTCAGATGGTAAAGAATCCACCTGCCATGTAGGAAACTGAGGTTCTGTCCTTGGGTCAGTAAGATCCCCTGGAGAAGGGATGCTGCTCACTCCAGCATTTGGAGAATTCCATGGACAGAGGAGCCAGGTGGGACTGCAAAGAGCTGGACACGACTGAGCAATTACCACCACTACTACTAACCATTCTTTAGATATTCTAAGATGTGAAATGGTCTACCTGTAATCTTCCTTTATGTGTGGATCAGTTAGCTTATGTAATCAATTTGGATGACTTGAGAGCTCTTACAACAGAATGTCTTAATTTTTACCCACTTCATCACCCACATACACACCGGTGCTGTATCTCTGTGCACACAGGCACGCATGTTATTAAACGTATCCCTGAAGATCCGTGGAGGCATACTCTATTACATCTGAGAGACAGGAATAGTACTAAATCAGAAATACTTGCTTTCTGAATGCATAGATCATCTTACTAGAAAGTTTTTTTTCTCTTATATCCTTGTAACTGAGAAAGGATGAATTAGGTTATCATGATCATGAAGTTTTGTGTTTTGATTTATTCTACATATGAAGCTTTAAAATCTTCAATATGTTTTTAGCAACTATAGTATAAAACAATACTACTGGTTATAGATAGCTGCAGAAGAGATTGAAAAACAGTCAGGAAAAGTGGAGCAAGTGGGTAGCAGAACCAGGAGGAGAATTCACAGAACTTCATATTCTTCAATTTGTGCTTAATTGCCAGGGCCATATTGCTTTTCTCAACCACAGAAAAACTAATGGAATGCTGTAATAGTTTGCTTACAAAGATTAGGAAAGTAGTCCTTTAAGAAATTTCCAGTAAGAAAACTGTAGAGACTTAATTAGATTGATTTAAGACATTATTTGCTTAATTATATTTTGTGAGTTCTTTGTTCAAACATTTTGGGAAACATTGTATTACATGACTTGAAGTACGTTTCTTTACTGTAGGACTTTTCAGACTTGAAAGTTTTAATGTGCCCCTGTGTTCTTGCCTGGAGAATCCCAGGGACAGGGGAGCCTGGTGGGCTACCATCTCTGGAGTCGCACAGAGTCGGACACGACTGAAGCGACTTAGCAGCAGTAGCAGCAGCATAACTGTCCCAGGTGGCTCAGTGGTAAGGAATCCACCTGCCAAAGGAGACACAGGAGACACGTGTTCAATCCTTGGGTCAGGAAGATCCCCTGGAGGAGGAAATAGCAACCCATTCCAGTATTCTTGCCTAGAAAAATCTCATGGACCAATGAGACTGGTGGGTTACAGTCCATGGAGTCACAAAGAGTTGGACATGATTGAGCATGCATGCGCACACATAACTAAAGGAGAAAAATAGTTTCTTGTGTTTTTCTAACTTATTTTACCCAGTGGTCAGTCTTTTGAGGGACATGTATTCATATTTGATGGATTACAGTTTGGAAATTACATATCTAGGATAGTGACTTTCATTGTATGCCTTTCCATTTGACACAACAATTTGTACAGCTGAGAGCTGCCTCAGAGTATGAGGGTAGGAAAGTGTCATACCTTTGAGTGAAGATTCTAACCAATAGGTCAAGAAAAGAGATTTCCAACTAAGAAGATTGTTTTTGAGTACATTTGTTATGGTCTAAAAGTATCACTGCAAAATTTGTATGTTGAAACCCTAACCCCCAGTGTGGCCATATTTGGAACAAGGAAGTACTTGAGGTTAAATGGGGTCATAATGGTGGGCCCTTAGCTTGTAGGATTAGCGTCTTTATAGGAATAGGCACTAGAATGCTCTCCCTACTCCCAACATCCCTATGTCAGTGCTCAGAGGAAAAGTCATTTGAGGACTACACAAGAAAGTAACCTTCCATAAAGCTGGGAAGAAAGCTATCACTAAACCTTGCCAGAATTTGATCTTGGACTTTCCAGCTTCAGAAATGAGAAAATAAGTTCCTGTTGTTTAAACCACTCAGTGTATGGCAATCTGAGTAGACTAAAACAGCATTTAAAGCTAAAAGATCGCCAGATTTTGTTTGAAGCATGGAAATCCCCATAAAAAGGCTCCGTACATCCATCATGGCCTCAAGATACAGTTTCCTTATATTTTAATATCAAGTGACTATGTCTCAAGGACTTAGTGGCTATGTGGTGGTAAAGGAGCAGTGATGATAATGGCAGGAGGAGCATGAAAGCCCACAGGTACTAAACAGGGAGCTGTCCCTTACATCACGGTAGCTTTTGGTGAGCCCTGCTCCCTGACCAAAATTAGAATTCTAGGCTTCAGAGTTAGCCTCACTGATTCTTGATTCTTGAATGATGATTTTCAGTGGTTGAACTCTCTGAATATTCAATGTTTGAGACCCCAGCCCAACCCCAGTTCACATCTGTTAGTCCTCTCTAAGGGGGTCAGAGATTACAAGATCAGAAAAAAGAAAGTTTCAAAGCTTATTTCTTCCGTGTTTGTTTAATTTAGCAACATATGTGGGAAAGATCTTACAACCACCCACCTTGCAAAAGATTTAGAAAACTTAAACAGAAAAGAGCCATAATTTTTACACTGTTCTTCAAGGCAAATGGGCACGTGTGTTTGCATGCTCACATGCAAGGGATCCACTTACACAGACTTTAAGAATGATTCAGTTGTAGAGATTTAACATTTCATACCTGTAAACTGTGTTTTATTTGTGAATCACATCAAAATATTTAACAGGGACTTATGGTTTTAAAAATACTAATCATAAAACATGAATGTGCAGGCATGCAAAAAGCCATTTGGCTTCTGATATAATACAGCACATGATTTATCCAGGTGAACAAGAACGGACATTTGAAGGAGGCTCAGAGGAGGCCAGAGTCCATGGAAGGATTGCTTTGACTCTTTCAAATAATACACAGATCTGTCTTCACATTGGAGATCTAAAACAGTGCATGAAAGCAGAGACACAGGTGTTGACCAGGCCCATGAATCAGGCTCACTTTGTTTATATTACACACAGTGACCTCTTCTCCTGGGAGATCAGATTGCAAATGGAAACTGGGAGCAGTACTTGGGAAACTAACAAATGCTGATCTCTAAGTGATGCCCCTTTCCTTTCGGACATGAGCTTGCTGCATGTCATGAGAACATCTTAGCAGTGAGTCAAAGACATTCGAAGTCTCTTCCTTGTATTGTGTCCTGACCTGTGTACTTAAATACAAACCTGCATACAAAACCACTCTACGTGATGAAATATGCATCTTATTTTAGGAACTTTTTGTAACTTCTAGTCACATTTTGATTATTTATCTAATGTTACTTTTGTCTGTAAGTCACCACTTTATTCATCTTAGGAAAACCATACTATAGCCTAGAATCTTGAGAATTGTCTTGAAATCATCCAAGTAAGGTGAACATGAACAAGGGTACTCCACTCAGCGCTGTTGGGTTCACTTCCTTTTGCTTCACTCTATCTATACACAAAAGTGGAAAGTAGTTGCTTGACATAGTCACATTCAAATCAGAACCCTAGGATTCTTTGTCTGGAAGAATTGCTCTAAGAAAGAGAACCTTTGGACATAGATTAAGCTGCTGCACTGAAGGAATGAAACTGAATAGTGAGAGGTTTGCATGTGTGCCCAGTCATGTCTGACTCTTTGTGACCCCATATATCTTTTCAAGTTTCTCTGTCCATGGGATTCTCTAGGCAAGAATCCTGGAGTGGATTGCCATTTCCTTCTCCAGGGGATCTTCCCAACCCAGGGACTGAACTTGCATCTCCTGTATTGGCAGGCAAGATTCTTTACCACTGAGCCACCTGGGAAGCGCCAGTGAGAGGTTAGCATCAGTGAAAACATTCTCAGCCATCTGCTTAATATGCTATTTCATCATGGTCATTTAAGAAAACAAGAATGTCTTTAAAATCTGCTTTGGAAATATTTTCCTTTCAAATTCTCTTAGCAACCAAAGTGTATTACTGTCTTCCAGTGTAATGTGTCTACAAAAACTCATGTATCCAGGCTGAAAGAGACTTGAAATGCAGTTCCGTCCTAGAGGCTTAAATCACTTGAGCCTCAGCGGAGGGAATACATGGGGAGATGCTCATCCAGGTTTCTCGTGGAAAGCTAACAGTGCCCCTAGTGTGCCTCCCTTCATTCTTTTTTATTCAAAGTTGTTCATTGAGAGGTAGAGGTGACTGGATTTAATGTTGGTGGGAGCTTGTGTGGAAAGCTGTCTCTGGCAGGAGAAAGAACCAATGGCAATCAGCTTTCATTCTATACAATGCAGCAATATGGCACACACATGATTTAGTGAGCTGAAGAGGCTGTGACATGAATCTCCATGAGTACTTTTCCAGACATTCTAAGTTCCTTCAGGAAAATTCCATTCCCCCCTTTTTTGGTTTTTGTTTTGGTAATCTCACTGGAAACCAGTCTCAGGGGATTTTTCTAGAGGGCAAGTTGATATTTCAACAGGGCTGAAAAGGAATATCACCCTACCAGGGTGAGGATAATCTTCCATACATGCTCAGGTCCCTTCTGTAGAAACCTGAGCATTGGGAAGAATGGAGGAGGGGACCCACCTAGCCCGTATTTATCCTCTGTGGAAGCTGCTAAAGCAATCCACCTTTAGTTCAGAGATTCTAGTATACACTGAATATCAACACATTAATCTTCACACCACCCTTAAATGATGACTCTATATCCATTTTGCATACATGAATAGAGTAGTAGCCAAATACAGAGCTTATGTACTTTGCATGGTACTGCAAAAAATGTTTTAGCTTGGCATTTGGGCCCCAATCAAAATTTAAAATAAGTTTTCTTTAAATTCTCAACACCACCCTATTCTATTTAATCCCACCTATCCCCCCACAGGAAAAGGTGAGTTTTCATTCCAATCCCAAAGAAAGGCAATGCCAAAGAATGCTCAAACTACCACACAATTGCACTCATCTCACACACTAGTAAAGTAATGTTCAAAATTCTCCAAGCCAGGCTTCAGCATATGTGAACCATGAACGTCCAGATGTTCAAACTGGTTTTNGAGTTGGTGATGGACAGGGAGGCCTGGTGTGCTGCAGTTCATGGGGTCGCAAAGAGTTGGACATGACTGTGAGACTGAACTGAACTGAACCCGCCCCCACCCCCCAAAAGTCTACCTACCAATCTCTTTACAACTGTAATTTCAGATATTTTTTGGGAAATAAACTTTGAATGTGGACATCTCTATCAGAGGTGGAATAAAGGATCAAAAGAAGAACTCTGGCTATCCGTTAATCCTTGAGAAGGATGAATACGCAAACAGAAATTGCTGGAGAGAATATAAATATCACCCCAGTTAGGGAGCAGTGCTATGGACTGTGGTGGCTAAAAAAAAAATCTGAAAAGGGGAAAGCCATGGGTGGAAGATGAGTTTTTTTGTTGCTCTCTCAGATCTTCTAGACAAGAGGAGATGGATGGTAGGGGAACAGGGAATGGGTTCTTACAGCAGGGTGGAGCAGTGAAGATGTTAGGACTGGGAAGGATTTTAGATGCTTGCAGCGGTATTGGCTGGTGCTGGCAGTGCCTGATGGTGGTGGCAGGGATGGCTGTGAAGGAGGAGGAGGACCACAGAAGTGAGGCAGTGTATGTTAGATGCCCAACACGGTGCTGGGCATAGAACTTGATGGATGGTTTGTATCATGAAGGCAAACAAAAGTTATCTTGAGGTTTATGTTGTAGAAACAAGTCACAGGCTCAAAGTTCTCTACTTTCAAGCCTGTGTAAATGGAAGAAAATGTCCCTAGCTTTTGAGAAAAATCTTAAAATCTTGAACATCTCTTGATAGAGCCAAGAGGGACAATTGACAGTTACTCTGTACCAAGTAAAGAACAAGAATTTACAAACTCCATCCCCTTTTCTTCCTGTTAGATTCAATGTGTTATTTGAATTGCATTGTGTAATTAACCATGCATTTCCACATATTTTTATTTAATTCGCATAAAATTCTGTGATACAGGTTTACCACCACTATTCTTTTATGGATGAAGAAATGAGGTTCAGAGAATTGGAAATGAATTACCTAAGGTCAGCAGGTTTTAGAATCAGAGTCAGACTGAGGCCCTCAGGCCACCCTGCTGTATGCCAGAGTCCTGGCAACTATTCTATTATCTTTTGTTAACCATCGTGTCATCCTCTGTTGTTGCCCAAAGGTTGGAACTGTTTTCAGAGCCCCTTGAGCTTTGGTACCCCGAGCATATTCCGTGCTTAGATGACAAAATGACTGAGGTTTGTTAATTTATCACTGCAGAGTTTTGAATAAAGTCATATGGAAAAGTCAACAAGCAGTATTCTTGCTCCATAAAAGTACGTGATGAATTTATTTCAAGAGTACACTAAGAGAGACTAGGCTTATTGAAATGTAAGTTGGAAGGGCGCATGTGGTAGACAATATCTTAGGGAATAGCTTGATATGGGTATTATTTTAGAAAAAGCAAAAGGCAAGTAAAATGCAGAAAAGAAACAAGAGTGGGTTCACGCATTTTTCCTTGTGAAATAGATTGCCTTAAATGGATACAGCTTTAAAATTTGACTATATCTGGCAACATTTGGAACTTAAAAGTCTCTTATATTATAGAATGTGACTCTAAATGGACAACCCTTTAAATACATGGAGAGATTGCACTTAGATTAATAGATCTTCAGAAAAGCTCATTCTTTTGATGATGGGTTTTTAATAGGCATCAGTCTGTTGTGCACAGCACTCACTTTTTCCCAGAGCAAAATGGTTTATCACACAGGCTGGAGTCTACTAGATTTTCAGCCTGCCATTCTGGGCACTGGCGAGGTCCTGACCATATGTTCAAAAATGAAAAAGATCAAAGAGCTAATAAGTAGTGGTCAACATGTCTCTAGTCAGTACAAAAGAAGAAACAAAACAGGGCAGCAGCCTTCAGTTCAGCGACTGTGGTAGAAAGCGCCCCAAATCACTACCATACCACGAACTGCAAGTGACGCTGGAAACGGGCTATAAAACATGCAAAAGTCTGTTTCAAAACATGAACAGCAAAAAGAAAAAAAAAATTCACCCTAAATGGAATCAGTGTTTAGCAATCTCTATTTTTTAGGTTTTATATGAAGTTTAAAGAGCTTTCACAGATTGTTTATTTTGAACTCAAATAGGGCAAATCATTGGAGCCTGAAGATGTAGAGTGCCACAGGACTTTGGTTCAACTTGTTCCATAGGAACAGAAAGTGTTGACAAACAATATTTTCTGAGTCCCACTCTCAACATCTGCCTGAAGTCTACCACCTGTAAATAGGTGCATAGCTTCTCCTTTTTTCTCTGTCACGCTCATAATCAGGCCTTCAGGGACCCCGCTCAGTGGGGTCTACCTCTGGGACACCATGGAATAGTCCATGGAATTCTCCAGGCCAGAATACTGGAGTGAGTAGCCATTCCCTTCTCCAGGGGATCTTCCCAACCCGGGGATCAAACCCAGGTCTCCCACATTGTAGGCAGATTCTTTACTGTCTGAGCCACCAGGGAAGCCCAGNCATGGAATTCTCCAGGCCAGAATACTGGAGTGAGTAGCCATTCCCTTCTCCAGGGGATCTTCCCAACCCGGGGATCAAACCCAGGTCTCCCACATTGTAGGCAGATTCTTTACTGTCTGAGCCACCAGGGAAGCCCAGGAATCTAGGGAGTGATGATACAGGCTCTACAAAGCCATGGTTTTCTTGGTCTCTCTTAGTGTGATTTCTGAGAACACAACTGAGGGTGAATGATGACCAAGGAGCACCATAGTGATGTAATAACTGACGCAGCAAAGAACTAGGAGTGGCAAGGTCAAACGGAACAGAGTATGATTCGGGCAGAACGCAAAGCTGCACTCAATTATTCTGATTCAAAGAGTCCTCAAGCTGCCCAATCTCAAAGGAACAATGTTAAAAACAGTTAAAAGACTGATTTGAGGGTTATGGAGAAAAGAGAGGGCAGGAGGGGCAGGCGTTCATGTGTGTGTGGACCTGGAGTCAATTTGATGGGCGGAAAAGGTGATGAGTGCCAAAGCTCTCTGCCCACCCACTTTGATCTGGAAGGAAGTCAGGGAGCTATATGGTTTTGGGAAAATTCTCAAGGGGCCTTGGAGATAATGGGTGTTTTAGGAAGAGTGACTTGTTACAGATGTGTGCTTCTACCCCACAGCTGTCCATAAGAACTTTACATCACACAGGAATGGCTCATAACTAACTGGTACCGAATTGCAGCTGGTGGTCTTTTAGGAGCAGAGCTGCGTCCACTGATTATTTGCTAATTCCTTCCCCTTTTATTGATCTCTTGATAAGTGCAGGCACAGAGACTGGTTTGGGAGGATAAAGACAGTTAAGCCACCTTCCCGTCCCTGCCTTCTAGACGGTGTCCTGGCTCTCGTGGCACCTGATCACTGGCAAGTTGAGATGGTCTCACAGTTCTTTCCACCAGGTTCTGGTAGCAGTTCTTCTCCAGTCTTCAAGCACCTCCACTGCCTCACCTAGACTCTTTACCTTCTGAAAAGTGAAAGATGAGAAAATAAGGCTAGTTCAGTAACACCACCAGTTTCCCAAACACAAGTTCAGATCCTCAGAAACTTTCTAAGGATTCACATGCAGCAATCTGGTAAGGAAAAGAGCATTAATTAGACTTCTGATATTGAGGCCTAGATGCAGACACTTTTCTTCAAATAGATGGTGACATTGGGAATAACTTTATTGCCATGTCCTGGGAGTGCTTTGTCTATAAAATAGATATTCCTGGCCTCTGAATTAGAAAGACTACAAAAGTCCCCCCCAAATAGCAAAATGACAGATTTTTGAGAGGCTCCAAATTCACTGGAGGTGATAAATGGAATGTTCATTTAGCGTTTAGAACTGAAATCTGTTTCAGGAAAACGTGCATACCCATGTTTACGATGATCGAGCAACATTTTCTGGGATAATGGGTAGTGGTTTGCCATGTGTTGGTGGAATACCTCACTCATCCCTTTAGCTCATCCTAACCCCCATCTCTTTGCTTTCCCAGCTGCTCTCACCTGGGATGTCCTAATGTGTTCCGCATCTCCCAGCCCTGCTCCCCTAGACTAGCTCCCCAAGGCCCTTTTACTGTATGGACATTGGTATCTCCCCTCTCTGAGCCTCTGGAACTGTGCTGCCCATTACAGCAGACACTGGTCACATGTGGTTATTAAATATTTAAAATATGGCATGTTAATGTTAAGAAATTGGAGCAGGAAATAGCAACCCACCCATTCCAGTATTCTTGCCTAGAGAATCCCATGGACAGAGGAGCCTGGTGGGCTACAGTCCATGGGGTCTCAGAGTTGGACATGACTGAGTAACACACATTAAGATACGCAGGTACACTTATGGCTGATTTATGTCAATGTATGGCAAAATGAGTACAGTATTGTAAAGCAAAACAAACTAAAAAAAAAAAAAAGATATGCTATAAGTGTAAATACCTACTGGACTTTGACTTATTCCAAAAAAAGTGAAGAATGTTTAATGTCTATATTTGCTGCTGTTTACAAGTTGAACCAATTCTATTTTGANATTTATGTCAATGTATGGCAAAATGAGTACAGTATTGTAAAGCAAAACAAACTAAAAAAAAAAAAAAGATATGCTATAAGTGTAAATACCTACTGGACTTTGACTTATTCCAAAAAAAGTGAAGAATGTTTAATGTCTATATTTGCTGCTGTTTACAAGTTGAACCAATTCTATTTTGAATCTGTTGGCTTATATTCTTAATCTCATCTATTTCTTTTAAAATGTGGTTACTAGAAAACTTAAAATTATACATGTGGCTTACATTGTAGGTTATTAGATGGTACTCGGAGAATGCAATGGCACCCCACTCCAGTGTTCTTGCCTGGAAAATCCCATAGACAGAGGAGCCTGGTGGGCTGCCATCTATGGGGTCACACAGAGTCGGACACGACTGAAGCGACTTAGCAGCAGCAGCAGCAGATGGTACTGTCCTAGAGCACTTGGAGTCTAAAATCATTTACCACTGAATTGTTTTTTGGTCAGGAGTCAGGATCTTGGGGTTGTAAGAAACAGAAGCCACGGACATTTAATCATGCCCATGTAAGGGATTTTTGTGGAAACATGCAGATTGAAGAAGGAATCGCAGTCAGGCCTTATGAGAACAGAAGCAAAGTGGAAGACTGTTAAGGATCCAGGCAGTGACCTTCTGTCTCCCTTTCTCCCCTGCCCTTCTTTTTCTCCCTCTGTCTTTTTCTTCCCTCCCTCCCTTTGTCCCTTTCCTTTTATGTTTTTGATCTCTGCTTCTATCTGCTTATCTGCTCTATCCTCTGCTGTATGAACAAGCTTGTTCTTTGATTCTGTTTCTCCATTGTTGCAGTTTGAATGGAGGTTTTGCTTATGATGGTGCAAACTTTGGCTCTGACTCTCCATGATCTTTTAGTTCATCTCCTGACAGCTGGCTGGTTTGGATTTATCAGCATCTCAGTTCCAAAACTGCAGGGAAATGGACTGACACGGTTTCGTTCAAATTTTTCTGTGTCTCTTGGGAGACATGGTCACCTGGACAGGGAGAGTACATTCTGGGACCATGGATAAGGTTAAAATAGATGTGGTTGGGTAAGACTGGTAAACTGAGATACTGGACAATTATGTATTTCCGGCATTGCTTGTTTGCTCCTTTGGTTATCCTCCATTTTATCCACCTTTTTCCTTTTGGTGGATCGTTTCCATCAGCAAACAAGCCTGCTCCCACGTCTTCTCTTTAGCCTTGCCATTGCCCTTTCCATGTTGCTGTAACTCACTCAGATTTGGGTCTTATTTTCAACTGATTTCTGTTTCGTTTAATTCAATAAACATTTGTTATACGTCCACTGGCTTCATGGCATTGTGGAGACTGCTTGCGGTATCTGAAGGTGCTAGAACAAAGCAGACGAGAGCCTTCAAAGGACTTATTCAGGAAACTGACTAAAGGACAAATACACACTGTTTTCTTTGCATGCTGTAGGAAGTTCTGTAGACTTTCAAAGAAGCTTGTTTCATTCTTAGAAATAATTATGGTTTTGTCTTTACGAGTATTTATAACTTAATTTTTTTTGGTTTATTCTGTTGATGATAAGTCAATATGGGCTTAAATATTAGTGGAATCGTGGCATCTTGCCTTATTTTTGTCTTTATTGAGATGTTTGTTATAGGATGTTTGTAAATAACCTTTACAAAGTTAAGGGTTTCCTTTTGTTGTAACTGTGGATTACATTAATTTTCCAGTGAATGTTCCATGCTTTCTTAGATTAAAACTCATTTTTTCATAGTGTATTACTGGTTTTAAACTGGTCAATACTAATTTTGTTTGTAGGTTTGTAAATGAAATTGTACTTAATTTTCCTGTTTGGTGCTAGTTTTGTCATGTATTATAGACAAAATAAGTTTGAACAGAGGTCTGAGAAGATAAGTGAATGGTGTACTGGGAAATTGTATGTGTGTACATCTCTCTTTAGGGGGAGTGGATTTAAAGAGGTTGGGGAGAAAGGTTGGAACTTGTATTCTGGAAGGCTTTGAACAGATTTTAAAGAAATTTGTTCTTTGTTCTGTGAGGAAGTTATTAGGGTTTATGTATAATAGAGGCATAATTTGATTTGTGCTTTGAAAACTGGAGATGACAAAAGTGTTGCCTCAAGCATAGAGATTGAATATGAAAAATACAACAAAGAACAATTGGATTTAGAGCCACTGGGTATCATGACCTTTAAGAGAACGGCGTAAGAAGAGGGTCATGAGCATGACAATGAATAAGACAGCTATTAGGTCATTAGGAAATTTTGAAAGGAAGCTTCATAGAATGTCCCATAGCATTGTAAAAACCATAGCCACACTGTTGAAGAAGTGTCACTTTCCTAGGCAGACATGGATAAAAATTAGCCATAGAGAGAATGGAGGTGCGTATTAGGTAGGATTGTACTTACTGATACAGTGATGATGTGCAGCAAAGTGTCAGGGAAGATTAGAAGTATAATTTGTCCCTCAAATGTTATCACATAGAAAGTAGATTTTTTTCAGTCTTTATGAATGATTGGTGCACTTGTGACTTATCACTAGAGTGAGGCCAGCCTCATCGATTAAAGAGACATACTGCCCACAGATCCACTGTATAGTACTGGGAACTATACTCAATACTTAGTAATAACCTATAAAGGAAAAGAATTTGAAAAAATATGTTTATGTATAACTGAATTGATTGCAGTACACCTGAAACTAAGACAACATTGTAAATCAGCTATACTTCAATTTTTAAAAATTTCAAAATGCAAAGGGGAAAAGTACTGTTTAAGTTCCCTCAGGATGGTTTGATTGACTGACTGTCCTGCACAGCTATATGAAAGCCTTTTTTCATAAAATATAACACAGAAGAAGTGTACAAAGCACAAATGTATATCTCAATCACCACATACTGGAAACTTTTGTAACCATCATTTTGAACAGTTGAACAATAGAATGTTGTCCCCACCTTAGAAATTCTCTCTCCACTAATTACTATCCTGTCTCTGCCCCAAATGGGACCACTGTCCTTCCTTTCATGGGAAATCTGTTTGATTTTAGTTGTAACATGTCTCATAATGCACTTCTAAACAATGTAGTTAATTTTTCCTTTGAACTTTATTTAAATGTAAATATGGGTCTGATCCCTGGGTTGGGAAGATCCCCTGGAGGAGGGCATGGCAACCCCCTCTAGAATTCTTGCCTGGAGAATCCCTATGGGCAGAGGAGCCTGGTTGGCTATAGTCCATGGGATTGCAAAGAGTTGGACACAACTGAACAACTGAGTACTGCATGGCACATACATTATATATTATTTTGTATTTGGCTCCTCTCACTAAATGCTATTTTTAAGATTACATTGTTGAATTTAGTTGTAGATTGTTTACCATGGTATTCTATTTATGAACATAGCAAAATTTGTTGTTCATTCTATGGTTGATGGACATAGTACTGCTATGATTCTTAGGCGTCTCTTGGATTGCGTATGCATGCATTTTGGTTAGGTAAGAGTAAAACCAACCTGTTGAAAATGCTTATTTTCAACTGTGGTAGTTAATAAATGGTTTTTCATGATGGTTGAACCATCTTCCCAAGGACACCATAATAGTTTCTGTTGGTCTGCATGCTTGTCAAAACCTGGAATTGTCTAGATTTTAGCCAAGCGGAGGTTGTGCAATGATGCTTCATGTCATTTTAGTTTTCATTTTCTTGATTCTGTTGAAATTATGCATCCAGTTACATGGTTATTGACTATTTAGATGTCCTCTTTCCAAAAATACATATTCAATTTTCTTGCCTATTTTTCTGTTGGGTTTTCTGTCTTTGCCTTTTTCTCATTAGTTTAAGGAATTTCTTTTAACTTACTAGCTCTGGGTTGTATATGTTAAATATATTTTTTCACTCTGTAGGCTTTTCATGGCTTAGTGTTGTATTTTAATAAATATTCTTAGTTTTAATGTTAATATGAACAAATTTATGAACCTTTATGATTAATGCTTTTTTCTTTTTTGTTTTCATTTTGTGTTTTTTGTGTATTATTTTACTTTTCTAGCTTTATTGTGATTTATTTGACATATAACTTTAAGGAGTGCAATGTATTGATTTGATGCGTTTATAGTTTGTGAAATGATTACCACAAAACATTAGCTAACACCTCCATCTCATTTCATAATTATTTTGTTTTGTGGTTGAGAACATTTAAGATCCGTTTCAAGTCACATTTACCTCTCTGTGTGTGCTTAGTTGCTCAGTCATGACCGACTCTTTGTGAACCCGTGAACTATAGCCCACCAGGCTCCTCTACCCTTGGGGATTCTCCAGACAAGAATACTGGCATGGGTTGCCATGCTCTCCTTCAGGGGATCTTCCCAACCCAGGGATCGAACCCAAGCCTTCTGCATTTCAGGCGGATTCTTTACCATCTGAGCCACCAGGGAAGCAAATTCAACTCTCTAATCCAGTGTTACTAGCTATACTCACCATGCTGTACATTAGACCCCCAGAACTTTTTAAATTAGTGCTTTTATTCATTACCAGTCTTTACTTGTCCAGTTCTTCTAGATTGTCCAGTTTGTTGGCATATAGTTGTTCATATTATTTTTTTTATTTCTTTAGTATTGACTGTAAATTTTCTCCTGTATTGTATACATATATGTTAACCAGTGTAATATGCTCTTCTTGTATTGATCCTGTTATTATATCGTATTCTTTATTTCACTTTATGGCCTTTATTTTAAAGTCTATTTTGTCTGATATGAGTATTGCTACACCTACTTTCTTGTCATTTTCATTTGCATGAAATACTTTTTCCATTCCTTCATTTTCAATCTACATGTGTCTTTTGCTTTAAAGTGGGTTTCTTGTGGATAGCATATTGTAGGTTCTTATTTTATTATGAGCTTCCCTGGTGGCTCAGATGGTAAAGAATCTGCCTGCACTGCAGGAGATCCAAGTTCAATCCCTGTGTTGGGAAAATCCCCTGGAGAAAGGAATGCCTACCCACTCCAGTATTCTTGTCTGGAGAATTCCATGGACAGAGGAACCTGGCGGGCTTTCATGGGGTCACAGAGTCAGACACAACTGAGCAACTAACACTTTCACTTTGGGACTTCCCAGGTGGTACTAGTATAAAGAACCCGCCTGCCAGTGCAGGAGACATAACAGACACATGTTTGATCCCTGGCCAGGAAGATTCCCTGGAGGAGGGCCTGGCAATCCACCCCAGTATACGTGAGTAGAGAATCCCATGGACAGAGGAGCCTGGTAGGCTATAGTCCATAGGGTCGCAAAGACTTTTTTTTTTTTTTTAAATTATCCAATATGCCACTCTGTGTCTTTCCATTGGAGCATTTAGTCCGTTGACATTTAAGGTAATTATTGATAGATAGATATTTATTGGCATTATAAATCTTGTTATTTAGTTGATTTTGTATTTCTTATTCTTCTCTTTTTGTATTTCCTTTTGTAAGTTTGGTTTTCTTTTTATTACACTTGCATTCTTTTTGATATTTGTTAATCAGTTAAATGTTTATTTATGGTTGGGCTTCCCTGGTGGCTCAGATGGTGAAGAATCCACCTGCAATGCAGAAGACCTGGGTTTGATTCCTGGTTTGGGAAGATCTCCTGGAGGAGGGCATGGCAGCCCACTCCAGTATTCTTGCCTGGAGAATCTATTCCATGGACAGAGTAGAATCGATTGAATGTTTTTGATTTATGGTTACCATATTTTTCAAGTATGTTAACCCCTTACTCTATCTTTTGCTTTATGCTGGTTGTCATATAGTCTCTGGGTATTCTAAAAAAAATAATAATAATCTACATTTTCTAACTCCTCTCCCTCACATTTTAAAAAAATTTGATGTCCTCTTTTATATCTTCATGTTTATCATTTTTTTCTGTCCATTGTATTATAGTTTTTATCACTTTCACAATTAAAAAAATGGATCTATGTACTGCCTTATTTAAGTGATTTACTTTCCAATTGTAACTTTCTCTTCCCTATAGATTCTTCCTTCCTTCCTATTTAGATAAGACCTTTCAATATTTGTTTTAGGATTGGCTTAGTATTGCTGTATTCCTTTAGTTTTTGCTTGGCTGAGAAATTCTTCCCTTTCTATTCTAACTGGGTAGAGTATCCTAGATTGAAAGTTTTCCCTTCCAGAAATTTGGATATATCTTGCCATTCTCTTCTGACCTGCAACATTTCTGTGGAGAAATCGGCTGCATAGCTGATAGCCTTATGAGCATTCCCTTGTAACTGAACTTTTGTTTTTCTCCTGCTGCCTTTAGAATGCTGTAATCTTTAACATTCACCATTTTTATTATCTCTTGGTGTAGGTCTGCTTGGATTTATCTTGTTTGGGACCCTCTGCTCCCTGTGGGCTTTCCTGGTGGCTTAGATGGTAAAGAATCCACCTGCAATGCAGGAGACTCAAGTTTGATCCCTAGGTCAGGAAGATCCCATGGAGAAGGGAATGGCTACCCATTCCAGTATTCTTGCCTGGAGAATTCCATGGACAGAGGAGCCTGGCAGGCTACAGTCCATGGGGTTGCAAAGAATCAGACACAACTTAGCGACTAACACAAACACATACATATATGGTTACTGTACCTGAATATCTATTTTCTTCTTTAGGTTTGGAAGTTTTTAGCTAAAATTTCTTCAAATATATTTTCAGTCCCCCTTTTCTTTTTCTCCTCTTCCTAGGATTTCTATAGCTTGCTCTTTATTATCCCATTTGTCTTATATATTACTTTCATTTTTTAAAATTTGTCTTTCCATCTGCTCTTCTGATTGGGTAATTTCCCTTATTCTACCTTCCAGGTCATGTATTCATTCTTCTGCATTATTTAGCCTGCTGTTTATTGCTTTTAGCTTGGCTTCCGTCCCAGCAAATGAGTTTTCTAATATTAGCTGGCTCCTCTCTGTAGTTTCTGTTTCCTTGTTACAGTGATCTGTGTTTCTGTTGATAGCCTTTCTAATTCAACATTTTTATTACCTCCCTTTTGAACCTGGGATCTGGGAGACTGGAGAGAACTGTTCGTTCTTTCAAGGGATTTCTCTCATTCTTTTAATTTGGAATGGTTCCCTTGCCTCTCCATTTTACTTATGTTTCTCTGGCTCTATGAATTTAGGAGAAACATTTATCTATTGTGGGCTCAAAGGGCTGCTTTTATGTGGGAGCATCTCTGTGTAGCCTGTGTGAGTCTCATATTTTTGGTGCAATNCGTTCTTTCAAGGGATTTCTCTCATTCTTTTAATTTGGAATGGTTCCCTTGCCTCTCCATTTTACTTATGTTTCTCTGGCTCTATGAATTTAGGAGAAACATTTATCTATTGTGGGCTCAAAGGGCTGCTTTTATGTGGGAGCATCTCTGTGTAGCCTGTGTGAGTCTCATATTTTTGGTGCAATGGCTGTTATCCCCTTGACTGTGGTGTGATTTGTGTTGTGACCAGAGCCGGCTTTGCATATTGATCAGAGCCTCCTCTTTGCTTGTGGCTGTCACAGTCCTCCTAGGTGTAGGATCTGCTTCCCAGCTGTTGGAATAGAAGTCTACAGATAAATTTCTGAGCTGTGGTGTGAGGTAGTCAGGACTGGAGTGCTTCTGCTGGGAGAGGAGAAGGGAGGAGACACTGTATTCTTCGCTGTCTCCTGGGAAGTGCACTCTGCAGTCACCTGTCACCCGTTGTGTGGTCTCATGAAGCACACTGTTGTGGGCACTGCGCTGCCTCAGCCTTGTGAAGCCTTGTGAATACTGGCAGTCATCTCAGATGTCACTCAGGCATTGTGTTCACAAATTCAGCAGTGCATATTCAGCGGCGCAAATTTGCTAAAGTCAAGCCCCAGGACCCAGTGTAGCTGCAGGGAGTTGAGCACCTGGAACTGCCTAGGGAGTCACGGGGTCAGCCCAGACCCCAGCCCTACCTCTGCATGCTCAGGTCCACACCAAAGAGCTGCCCACATCAGACCCACGCAGCCCGGTAATCTGCTTGGCTGTCCTGCAGGGCTGAGCTCACAAAGGTGCCAGTTGCAGAAATCCTCCAAAGCCACTGAGACGCGGCTCAAATTTTAGCCCCACTTCTGCAGTCATTGTGTGAGTCATCAGCTGTTGTCCGAGCCAATCCCCAATGGAGCCCCACTGGGGACTGGCTCGGATTTCAGCCCTCCACATGTGGGCAGCCTATGGCTCTTGTGCATTCTCAGAGTTCATAGAAATGGAGCTGCGCTGGCCTTGAGCACCCTGAGAATGAGGCAGTGAACGCGTATTAATAATGGGGTTTCTGTGGCACACCCAGACTCTGTTCTGTTTCCCCCACAGTTGTGGCCGAGGCCACACTCTCGCTGCTCTGGGCTGTCTCTGGGTGGCCAATCTTAGTCCTCTCCTCACGTCTTCCCACTGAAGCCCAAGCTTCCGCATGCTGTCTCTGCACGTCCCAGCAGACACTTGTCAGGGTGGATATAGTGAGAGGTGACCTGGACCATCTTTACTGGTCTCTCTCTGTCCTGTCTGCCTCAGCTGGCTGCTGCACTCTCCTCTGAGCCTCTGAAGCTCCGTATCTGTCCGGGCTCATCTCCCACCTGTTGAAGGGAGTTCCCAGGGTGAGGGAACTGTTTCTCTTTCACAGGTTTCTCCCAAGAGAGCAGGTTCCATCTCATTTCCTTTTTTTTTTTTCCCTTTTGTCTTACCCAGTTATGTGGTGATCTTCCTTGCAATTTTGGTCACATGAGATCTTCTGCCAGCATTCTATAGGTATTCTGTGAGAATTATTACACATGTAGACATATTTTTGCAGGTGAGTTCCATGTCCTTCTATTTGACCATCTTGATTTCTTTCCTCTATGCTACATTCTTTTATTAAATTTTAGTGCTCATTTTAAAGATTATAACATACATCCTTATCAAAGTCTAAAGTTTGTAATTTTATGCTTTTCTTAGTAAAAATCGTAGAACATTTCATTTGTCAGTCCACTGAAGTTTGTTATTGTCGCTGTGTACTTTATTTCTATATATCTTAACCTACACAAGGCAATACTATTATTATTGTCCTAAACCATCGATATTGTATTAGGTGGTATTCTTTCAAAAGGATAAGAATTTGGGAGTAGATTGTCTAGGATAAGCATTTCAGAGTAGATTGTCTATAAGGGAGGTGATCTCAGAAAGGGTGATAGGAAATAAGGAAAGGAGAGAATAAAGCATGTGTCAACTTCCTGATGTTCAAGCTGGTTTTACAAAAGGCAGAGGAACCAGAGATCAAATTGCCAACATCCGCTGGATCATGGAAGAAGCAAGAGAGTTCCAGAGAAACATCTATTTCTGCTTTATTGACTATGCCAAAGCCTTTGACTGTGTGGATCACAATAAACTGTGGAANTCCTGCTCTGTATAGTTCAGTGAATCAGGCATTTGATAGGCCAGCCTCTCTACTATTCAGCTGTGGATGCTGGCATGTGGGGAGAGAGAAGCTATGGTGATGGCTCCACCCCCTATGTGTGACTCAGCAGTACTGCCTTGCTTCCATGGCTGCCTGGCTTTCCTCCACAGGCATTTCCCACCACAATCTCCTCCCTCACCTCCCCTCCATCTGTCTCTCCGCAGTCAACAGCAGCCTTCACACTAGGATTGCTCCTCAATCCCTAAGCTTCAGCTCCCAACCACTGCCCCTTCCAAGAGACCTGGGTTCCTGCCCAGCATATGTATGGCTGCAACAAGGACTGTCTGATTCTCATTCCATTTATTCTCATTCTGTTCTCTATTCCATTCCATTCTCATTCCATTTTCCTTTCCATTCCAGATCAGGTATTTCATTCTCATGCCTTAAATGTTTCTCCTCTGACTCAGACAATTGCCCTGATGTGGGGATGGGACCCCTGCTTCAGTTCCCCCACCTGCTGAGGGCAGGTCCAGTCCTACTAACACTCCTGTTTTTCCCCCTAGTTCCTTCATCCTACCGAGTTTTGCATGGTTCTATATATTCTTTTCCTCTGGTCAGGTCCTCCTGTCCACTCTCAGCTGGTGTTCTGCATGCACTTCTGTGTCTGAAGGTGTAGTCCTGATGTATCCATGGGGAGAGAAGTACTCCACGTCCACCTACTCCTCCGCCATCTTGTTCTCTCCTGAAGTCCCTTGATTCTGATCACAGTTGCTGTAAACTTGGTCATTCTCATTCCAGTATTCTTTTCTTCCAGAGGAAATAATAGAGATGCAGTTCTTTCTGAAGAGCTGGACACTTCTTTAATTTTTAAAATATTTAAACCTAATTAAATATTTCAATAAAAATGAAGCTATTTGCAATTTCTGTGTTCAGTGTCCATGTGGCTGTTAATAAACAGCATAAGTATCATGTTTCATATGTGACATCTAGACCTACTGTTGACTTTTAAAAATGCACAGCATGGGAGTTGTGAGTTAAGTTTTGTTTGCAGCGAAGTGAGGACTGCAGCCTGGGAGACAGCACCTCAGATAGCTCTGAGAAACTTCTCCAAAGAGGCAGGGAGAAAGATCGGTACATATGTGATTTTGGTGAAGGGGGAATACATGCAGTCAGGCACATATTTTTCCAGAAGGTTTCTACTAGTCTCATGAAACTTTTGCTAGTCACAAGGAACAGTTGTCATCATGAAGGATTTTAGTGTTTTTCTAGATATGAGGGGATACAAGAATTGGACTCATAAAATCAGCTCCTGAAAACAGAAGACCTATCCTATCAGTTTCCCCCCCAAGCACAGAGTGCCTCATTTCTGCTCTCCACCCTGAACTCCTTTCAGTGGATATTGAAAGTCAGCGATAGCAAGAGCATAGTTTTATCATTGTAGAGGTAGATGATAAGTGCCAATTTTTAGTTGACAGAGTGCCATCACAGTCATTAATTCGACCAGACTTTGGGAGGCATTTCAGGACAATTTCACTATTACACGGTGCAAGGAAGGCTCATTCCTAGGTCTGGTGAAGATTTCGAAGATAGGCTACTCACTCAGTAATAGGTGCTATTACTGGACTGCTGCTGCAGCTGCTAAGTCACTTCAGTCATGTCCGACTCTGTGCAACCCCATAAATGGCAGCCTACCAGGCTCCCCCGTCCCTGGGATTCCAAGGCAAGAACACCGGAGTGGGTTGCCATTTCCTTCTCCAATGCAGGAAAGTGAAAAGTGAAAGTGAAGTCGCTCAGTTGTGTCCGACTCTTAGCGACCCCATGGACTGCAGCCCACCAGGCTCCTCCATCCATGGGATTTTCCAGGCAAGAGTACTGGAGTGGGGTGCCATTGCCTTCTCCAATTACTGGACTAGGTCTTATCAATAGTAATCAAAGGACTCTGGGCCAACCTGTCTTAATCTCTTATGGTCCAGGAAAAATTCCCTCTTATGGTACCTTCCCGTATCTAGAGTTACACTATTATAGTCATTGATCACGTACAAAACTATATATTTGATCAACTGCTTCAAATTGCTTAGTCATTATTATTTTCATTGGCAGTTCAGTCACACATTTGGTAATGCAAGAAACAACTATCTTATAAAACAAACAAAGTGNAGGCTCCTCCATCCATGGGATTTTCCAGGCAAGAGTACTGGAGTGGGGTGCCATTGCCTTCTCCAACCCATTATGCTAGCATGTTTCAATCCTGAAACTTGATTGTAGGTCCCTTTGGGCATAATGTTATACACATTAGATATATTAAAATTTCTCTTGGCTTGTAGCTGAGTGAACTTTAACTGAAGTTTTTTCTCAGGAGCATTTGACCTCCTTTCAGTTGATTGGTTCTCAATTGGTTTAGATTCAGAGATGAGTGAGGAACTAAGGAACCAAAAGTTGATTGACATTGACCTTTCTCACAAACTCTTGATCTCTTATATTTACATATATTGAGAAACACTCTCTTTGGATGCCCATCTGTCTTGCCTCTGGAAACAGTATAGTCTTTTAGTCATTGATATAGGTTCCAATGGTCAAGGGATCCTGCTTGTTACTCTGGTCTTCCTACCTACTACAGTAATTATATCCATGTTGCCTCTAATTAAGAGTGCTGCAATCGCCTTTGCTATTCTGAAATCATGTCATACATATGGACACTAGAGAGTCCCATGGAAACATACCTTGCTGTCACTCCTGGCCCTCAGAAAATCTCTCTGAGTTTCTCAGTGTAGCCTCAGTGAAAGGAAGGTCCTTTAGTTCCTCTTGGGAACACAGTCAACCAGTAGATTCTTTGGTTTCATGTAATTCATCAACTATAATCTTTCTATTTCTTTGAAGTTCCTTTCTGTAGTATTCTTCTGTGGCAGTCTGGCACAGTGGGTCTAAAACTTTGATTATGAACTAGATCAGTTTAAAACTTGCCAGTTCATATATGTGCTTCAAAATTAATTGAAAAGTTGTTGACACTCATGTTTAGCTTCCTCATATACATGATAAATTTCTGTCTTATTTTGAAGTAAAAAACAGTCAGTGAAATGTGCTGAACTCAAAGGCATAAAAGTCAAGTTGTTGTTTCTCCCTGTCTGCACTTTTGCCTCATCATTCCTTAATAAAGTCAAGTTTTCCTTTCTATCCCTCCATCTCCACTCATTTTTGCCCTTAAAGAAACATTTTTTAAAAGACACATTTAATACAATATTGAAAGTAATTAGCCTCCAGTTAAATAAATTTTAAAAAGACACATTTAAATGAGAATATATTCAGCCTGTATTCCCTACTCCATAAAGCAAGAGATTTCTAAATGAAAATTTAGAAGTTGTTGACTCAGCCAATGAGATATCAGTGCAGGTAATGAAAGATTGCCGGGAGAATATCAATAACCTCAGATATGCAGATGACACCTTTTGGGGAAAAAACGAAGAAGAACTAAGAGCTTCTTGATGAAAGTGAAAGAGGAGAGTGAAAAAGTTGGCTTAAAACTCAACATTCAGAAAACTAAGATTATGGCATCTGGTCTCATCACTTCATGGGAAATAGATAGGGGACAGGAAACAATGGAAACATTGAGAAACTTAATTTTGGGGGCTCCAAAATTACTGGAGCCATGAAATTAAAAGATGCTTGCTCCTTGGAAGAGAAGTTATGACCAACCTAGATAGCATATTAAAAGGCAGAGACATTACTTTGAAAGCAAAGGCCTATCTAGTTCAAGGTGTGAATTTTTCTAGTAGTCATACATGAATGTGGGAGCCAGTTCTTTGGCTGAGTGCCGAAGAATTGATGCTTTTGAACTGTGGTGTTGGAGAAGGCTCTTGAGAGTCCCTTGGACTGTAAGGAGATCCAACCAGTCCATCCTAAAGGAGATCAGTCCTGAATATTCTATTCAATGGAAGGACCGATGCTGAAGCTCCAATCCTTTGGCCACCTGAAGCGAAGAACTGACTCCTTGGAAAAGACCCTGATGCTGGGAAAGATTGAGGGCAGGAGGAGAAGGGGACGACAGAAGATGAGATGGTTGGATGGCATCACCGACTCAATGGACATGAATTTGAGCAGATTCTGGGAGTTGGTGATGGACAGGGAAGAAGTCTGGCATGCTGCAGTCCATAGAGTTGCAAAGAGTTGGGACACGACTGAGCAACTGAACTGAACTGAATGCAAGGAAGGGGTTATAGCACTGATGCTCTTACTTCCTGAAGTTTTCCAAACTTCTGACCACCCTGGGTAACATGGCTGAGATAGTGGAATAGTCTTTAAGAGCATCTTAAGTTGTATGACTTAAAAAACAGCTACACCTTCTCTCCAATGTTGTGATATTAGTTTGCTTCTGTCCCGTAGCTTGGGAATGCACCAGTCAGATTAGCTGCTCTGGGGCTCCCAGTGGTACCCTTCTGGATTCACTACATTTATGTTAGGGCTGTGACTCTTTCAGACTGCTCTGAGCTAGTGACTAAGCATGGTAAGGGTACCAAGGCAGGGTCATTCTGGGCAACTCTTTCAGTGGGCAGCTTTGCCTAGGACTGTACCACAGTCCTGGACTCTTACAGCCCAATTCTTCTTCCTTCTCTCTATCCTTTTTTAGATGTAAGACCCATTTCATAAACAGAAGGCTCTCATTGCCTTCTTTTGCTTCCTTCCCCAGTACATTACGTGCACATTGGATTAGTCGTCTATTGCTGCGTAACAGAGTATCCCCCAACTTCCTGTCTTACAAAAACACACACTTATGTCACACTTACTGTGGGTCAGGAATGAGTGTGGCTTAGTCACGTCCTCTGCTTTGGGATCTCTCCCATGGCTGCAGTCAAGGTGCCAGCCAGTCCTGGGGTCCTGTCTGAAGCTTAATTACCGAGAGGTCTGTGGAATTTAATTTCTGTGGGATTTTCTGCTGAGGGCCTCAGTTTCTTGCTGCCTGTGACTGGAAGCCTCCCTTGGTCCTTTGCTACATGGATTTTCCCACCGTAATCATTTCTTCCTTACATCCAGGAAGAGAAAAAGAGACTTCTAGCAAAATAGAAGTCAAATATTTCATAGTTTAGTCACAGGAATGACATCTGATTATCTTTCTAATTCTGTTGGTTAAAAGCAAGTCACCCGGGCCAGCCCACACTTAAGGATTACCCAGCATGAACACCAGGAGATAGCAATCCCTGTGGGCCATCTTGGAGGCAGCCTGTTTGACACATCTCATACCATCTGTATACATGCTTTCCGGAGGACCCATGCTCCTCTGGGGACCCAAACTAACACAGCTCTAAAAGCAAAATTTTAACCGTTGGCTTTACTTACTAGGATATTTCATTCTAACTAGGGGATGAGCTCTCATCAAAAATGGATTTTTTAAATTACTCTTTCAGTGGGTCTGGATAATGGGGTTTAAGATTGCTTTGTATAATATATGACATTTGGTTACTGCAACTTTTAGTAGACATTTCTAGCACTGATAAGGAAGGATTACATACATATTAAAAATCAATAGGTTTCATTTCATAATTGACTACAAATGAAATGGAACTCAAACTGAAGCCATCATAGCAATATTATTTCAAGCATTGTCCTTCTCTTTTCTCCTTTGTTTCTTTTTAGTATTCCTTGACCATTATTTTCTTTCCTTTGGGATTTTTAAAAATACTTTTACAATTTGTTTTGATATATAGGTATTGTCCTTCTTTCTTTCTGTGATTAAGATGATTTGTTTCACCTCAGTTGTTCGAACAGTTGCATCAGGGCAATTCCTGCTGTTGATAGCAAATTCTTCAAGATCAGTGCACAGGAATGTGAGTTGGCAGGGTTAAAAGACAGTATAAAGGTGAAATATACTATTACTTCATTTGTGGTGACAAAATACAGTGTTATACAGCTAGCAAGAAATCAGTCTGAATCCTCACAATGTCAGATTAATAGGAAATCATTTTCGTTTGGGAGGAAATCCAGTGTTAGAGGAGGCAGGTAGAAACCACAGAAGTAGTATTTTAGATATTGTGAATAGGAAAACCAAGACATAGAGCAGCAAGTCATTTCTTTTCTCTAATTAACACGTGAATAGTTTAATAGAGAGCAAGTTTATGGGCTTCCCTGGTGATTCAGCCCTGGGCGTTCTTTGGAAAGAATGATGCTAAAGCTGAAGCTCCAGTACTTCGGCCACCTCATGCGAAGAGTTGACTCATTGGAAAGACTCTGATGCTGGGAGGGATTGGGGGCAGGAGGAGAAGGGGACAACTGAGGATGATATGGCTGGATGGCATCACTGACTCGATGGGTGTGAGTTTCAGTGAACTCTGGGAGTTGGTGATGGACAGGGAGGCCTGGCGTGCTGCGATTCATGGGGTCGCAAAGAGTCGGACACGACTGAGCGACTGAACTGAACTGGTGATTCAGATGGTGAAGCGTCTGCCTGCAATGTGGGAGATCTGGATTCGATCCCTGGGTTGAGAAGATCCCCTGGAGAAGGAAATGGCAACCCACTTGCCTGGAAAATCCCGTGGATGGAGAAGCCTGGTAGGCTACAGTCGATGGGGTCGCAAAGAGCTGGACACGACTGAGCCGTTTCACTCTCTCACTTATGCTCCAGCACCCTGACCAATCGACTTTTCTTACTATTACAATACATCTATTTTGGATTTTAGAATTACCTGAAGGACCTTGACAAGTTGGCCAGGGTTCAGATAAAAGTGAGCAGAGTATCAAAGGAGCGAAGACAAGAGCTGCAAAAGGATAAGAGCCAACTAAGAGAATTTAGGTACAACTCCATGGGGACAGGGGAATTTTTTTTTTTTTTTTAGCTTTGTCTGAAATAAAGGAGTAATGAAAAACTAAAATTGGGAAAAGATAAATTCCCAATTTATCCTTGGATAAATTGGAAAGCCTGACTATCCAATCCAAGGCAAGGGGTTGAGGATTATTAAAGGAAATAGTGAAAGTTCATTATATGAGACAGTGAAAACCTAGACCAGCTGTGGGGTTCCAGCACGCACCCAAAGTAATCTTATCTGGGCTCCAGGGAGTAGCCTGACCTGGGTAGCAATTTCCAGCTTTAACTTAGAATCTCTATTATTGTATTAGTTTTGTGGGTTGGCTCTAGGCATAAAATACTTTGCAATGGTGACTGTCTATTATTTCCTGTAGTTGAATCCATATTTCTATGGGCTGCCTCGTGGTCAGGGCTGCTAAAATCTTCTACCTGCTTCATGGCTCTGGGGACTCTAATAGAAGTTTTCACGCAGCAGTATAGACAGCTTACAAAATAAAAAGCTTGCAATGGGATATGTGGGGTTCATGCCAAGGATATTCATCACTTATTGTTACCTGTGGGTTCAGACTAATCCAGGAGTGTCCTTGTTCAGAAATTCTTCCATGTGATCAAAAAACTCTCTTAGAGAATACAGCCTTTTTGTTTTTTTGTGAGAAGTGACAGATTTAGTGCTTAAGTGATGGGAGAATCGGCTCACGAGTCTGGATGAAAGTTTTGGTCAGCAGTGTACATGAATGATAGATGGGAGGTGGGATTCCTTTCATGAGACCTTATGCAGCCAGTTTATTATTCTAATGCAAATTTTTTTTTTTTTTTTTGAGTTTGAACTCAAGCCTTAATTCCTTAAAGCTCTATTTTCCTCTCATCCATAGTAGACTAGCTGGAAAGAATGGGTTATTGGGGTACAAGCCACTGCCAGTCCTAGCCCTCCAGGTGGTTCAGGATGGCTGGAGCCCCAGGGGCAGTTGCTTTGGGCTGGAGATGACTTGTCCATTTACCTTGATATCATACAACCATTTTCATGGAAGCATTACTGCACCACGTGCAGATTTGGGAAACACTGCTCTTTCCTGTGTGTGAACCTTCTAGATGCTCTGTAACAAAGAGAGATCAAGGGTTGTATACGTTATGCCTTCCTTCACTGACTGTTTCCCACAGTCTGCTTTCTTCCACTGATTTCCCTTGCATCTGTCTAGACATAAAAATATATACACCACCACTTTTGAGTTCTGGACATTTCCAATGATAATATCTCCAATTTGACTTTATTGCAAAAACTCTTCTTTAGCCAAATGACCTACATTCTTATTTTAGGATGTAGTAAGAGAAGGCAATGGCACCCCACTCCAGTACTCTTGCCTGGAAACTCCCATGGAAGGAGGAACCTGGTAGGCTGCAGTCCATGGGGTCGCTGAGAGTTGGACAAGACTCAGTGACTTCACCTTCACTTTTCACTTTCATGCACTGGAGAAGGAAATGGCAACCCACTCTAGTGTTCTTGCCTGGAGAATCCCAGGGATAGGGGAGCCTGGCGGGCTGCCGTCTATGGGGTCGCATAGAGTCGGACACGACTGAAGCAACTTAGCAGCAGCAGCAGCAGCAGGAAAATAAAATGTTAGATAGGAAATTTCAAGATCTAGCTGGACTTCTTGCTGTTGGGTAAATCACCTAACCCCTCTGGGCTACATCTGTGGGAAAAAAAGTTACGATCTCCCAATGTCCTTTCAAGCACTATGAATCTATGGAAATGATCGTTTCATCATGCTACCATCATGCTACAGTTATTGTGATTCATAATCATATAACATATGGAAATGCTAAGTATTAAATATTTTTGTTGCAGACAATGTAAGTGTCCACATTCTCAGCACGTGTAGATACTTCAGCTCAGGCCCTGTACTTGTGCTGAGAATGCACAGGTGACTCATTCATAGCTCTCACCCCTAAAGCTCACCTTCCAGTGGTGACAGGTAATAATCAGAGAGTAATGATCCCTCTGGTGAGGGTGACAGTAGAGGTGATGTCTGCAGTCAAGCTGCTTTGCCCAGGCACCTTCCCCAGGATGCCTTCGGGTCACCAAAGGGATGTGAGGAAGACATGGAGGTCTGGGGGCTGCTCATCGTAGACTTAGCTGGTCCCATCTGCACAGCCTTCTGCTGTTGCAGCTAAAGCCCCACCTTTACCCCCATGATGAGGATGGACCTAATCATGTTAACACCTGGGTGCCAACCCTTATCAAGTAGTTAGGAAAGAGGCCCTTCTGGGTGTGAAAGGTTGGATGGGGTTTCAAATCTTATGTAACAAAGTTCACAGTATGTAAAAATCATAGATCACACATGACCCATCCTTGCCATCGGTCATTTGGCTTTGAGCATGCTGATACAGTATTTAGCTTTTGAATGAATGAGGGCACGTGGAGCAATTCAGGAGAGAGTGATTGCTGCTGGGAATTAATGCTGTCGAAATAGGAAAATCCTAATATTTTGAAAGAAAGGAGAAAGGTTCTTTGAATAATAAAAGTGACCTGAGTAAGAGAATGTAATTTTAAATGCAGTTTTGTTATTTTCAAGTAGATGTAGTATCCGCCACAGCCAGGATGTTACTCTAGTGGCAGACGAAGAATCTGGGCTCCTAACCCATACCCCTCCTGGGCGGTTGTCTGGGGTTACACTCATGGTTTGAACTAGGCCAATGTGTTTAACCTTTTAAACTTTTTCTCCCTCAATTTTTCATCTGTGAAAGTTCAGGTTTTTAATAAAACATGAAGAATTGATGCTTTTGAACTGTGGTGTTGGAGAAGACTCTTGAAAGTCCCTTGGACTGCAAGGACATCCAACCGGTCCGTTCTGAAGGAGATCAGCCCTGGGATTTCTTTGGAAGGAATGATGCTAAAGCTGAAACTCCAGCACTTTGGCCACCTCATGCGAAGAGTTGACTTACTGGAAAAGACTGATGCTGGGAGGGATTGGGGACAGGAGGAGAAGGGGACGATAGAGGATAAGATGGCTGCGTGGCATCACTGACTGGATGGATGTGAGTCTGAGTGAACTCCGGGAGTTGGTGAAGGACAGGGAGGCCTGGCGTGCTGCGATTCATGAGGCTGCAAAGAGTCGGACACGACTGAGCGACTGAACTGAACTGAACAGAGGATTAAAGCAACCAATTAGATAAAGCACTTGGACAAGAACTTGGCTTTAGAAAGTACTCAGTAGATGTCAGCTTTGTTATTGTTCGTGAAGCTCTTTCCTCAATGTGCTTCCACATACAGCATCTCATTTTATCTAATTTCACTACAAAATGTTAAGTGACTTTTGCTAATAAAAGCCTAGAAAGGTTAAATGGTCTGTCCAAGGAGAAGCTACTGATAAAGTACAAATTCAGTGTTCTTCCTCTTAGACCTTGGCTATTCCACAATAAAAAGGCTTGCGATGCTTCTTGATCTGGTCAAAGCTTCACACAGTCTTAGTCTAGAGAGTTTTCATTCATTTTTCATAGCTGTCACTTACCATCAGTTCTAGTGTAGCATCTTACTGGACTCTTGTTCTGGCTGGGCTGTGAGCCCTTTGAGGTCAGCGTTGTGAGCAGTTTTTATACCTCTTTTGTCCTTTACTGTGCTCAGCTAGGTAGGGTTCATTCCCAGTTGGTCTGACTCCAATGGCAGTAATCTTAAGTATAGTTGAGTCTGTGATTGGTAAATAACAGAGTAATGTCAGGTTATGTTGACCATATTAAAGTTGTGTTACAACTTTCCTATGGCAAAAGGAGCCGGAACAATAGAAGTAAAATTAGAACTTTAAGTAAGAAAAGAAATCCATCAACTCAGTTTTTGCAGACAGTAGCCCTTTCAGCTCCGGTTCATGAAAATTCAAAACGAGCTCTTGTATTATAAGCTCCTGCCTCAGAGAAGGCTGTGCTAGATTGCAGGACTCTGAGCTGCCAGCAAATCACAGTTCCCTTTGTTCTCAGAGCTCGCCATATTCTGTATCCCCTGGATGTTTTTTTTTTTTTTTTGTACTTTCAGCATCCACTGAGGCAGCCTGTACCCTACTGAGATCATAAGTTACTTAGGTTTATTGCAATTTGTTATTTTTGCAATTATGTCATAAGATAACAATGATTACTTCTGTTACTCCTGTTCAGACTTGCATAGAATTTGATTGATGGGTTGCAGCTTTATTTTCCCCATGTGCCTATTATTGCTGGAGAGCAATTTTCCTGGATGCAAAGTTTGTTAGGAATGTATACAGGTGCTATGGAAGAAGAGCCTGTAAAATCACTCAATTTTCAAAACAGTCCCATCTTTCTTATCTGAAGACACTGGGGCCAGATATAGTTTGAAATTTTTACGTATTTTCAGATTTTAGAAAGGCTGTATATCATTTGCATAGTATGTATAGACAGCATAGTGTAATCAGACACATTTCAGTAAGAGGATACTTGATACAAATTTATAGCTTTTGTTAGCTCAGTCATACTTTGCCTTCAAATGAGTTCTGTAAAGCACTTTCGTTTTCAGAGATTTTTGGAATTGGTTGCCCAGACTCCTCTTGGAGTCTCTTCCTTCTCCCAATGTACAGCATTGAGTCCATTGTCCATGGTGCCGCTCGAAGGCTGGCTTCTCAGAGAGGGAGCAGGTTTCTGAGGCTGCCTCTAGGAAGCCGGGGATGAGCTGCTAACCTTGGGCTTTCCCCCAAGTGCATTTGAATTTGACCACACCTTTCCACCAGAGGTGCATGCCAGTCCGAGTAAGGGGAAACAAGGACACCAATCTAACTGTTTTGTCCCTTTCTCTCTCTTCCTCTTGGCTCCTTTCTCCTCCAAGCCCAGTGAAGACTTAGCTATGTCGTACTGCCTTTGTGTGCTGTCCTGTNGCATTTGAATTTGACCACACCTTTCCACCAGAGGTGCATGCCAGTCCGAGTAAGGGGAAACAAGGACACCAATCTAACTGTTTTGTCCCTTTCTCTCTCTTCCTCTTGGCTCCTTTCTCCTCCAAGCCCAGCGAAGCCTTAGCTATGTCGTACTGCCTTTGTGTGCTGTCCTGTGGCTTAAGATCTGAGTTGATAGACGCTATATAGGAGACAGCTATTTGAATAAAACAAAGACGTAAAATTTGATTTCTGTCTTAGTCTGTTTGGCTGCTACAGCAAAAAGTCACAGGCTGGATGGGTTATAAAAAACCAGTGTTACTTTCTCAGAGTTCTGGAAGCTGAAAGTCCAAGATCAAGGTGCAGGTAGACTTGGTGTCTTTTGGGGATCTGCTTCCTGACGGATGGCCATCTCCTCACTATAATCTCATATGGTGGAAGGGGCTAGGGAGCCCTTATAAGTAGGGTCCCTCTTTTAAGAGCACTAATTCCATTCATGAGGGCCCAGACTTCACAACCTAATCATTTCCCAAAGCCACCCCCACACTCCAAATACCCTCATCTTGGTGTTTGGTTTCCCCATATGAATGGGGGCAGAGGGACAAATATTCATTCTATAAGAGCTTCTTTCTTTGAGGCTGAGTTCTACTTTCCCCAAGAACTAGAGATTATCAGGAATGAAAATCTTCCAGTTTAACAGGAAAAATATTAAGCCCATTTCATCAACATAACAGTGTTTAAAAAATGAATCATGACTACATATATATGTTTTATATATGCATATATGTGTGTTTTGTGTATGTATATATGCATATACGAACATTTATATTTTGGCATGGAATGTTTCTAGATTACATAAAAGTTCACGACAGGGGATCCCCTGGTGACTCAGTGGTAAAGAATCTGCGTGCCAGCGCAGGAGACATGGGTTTGAGCCCTGATTTGGGAGCATCCCACAAGCCACAGGGGTCTTGTGATCAGGAGCATGGGAGCCGCACCTACTGAGCCCTTGTGCCACAGCTTCTGAAGCCCGCGTGCCCTAGAGCCCATGCTCTGCAACAGGAGCGGGCACAGCCATGAGAAGTCTGTGCCTCACGACCAGGGAAAAGCCCGTGCAGCAGCCAGGACCCAGCAGAGCACACCCCGCATGCCCAGAATAAAGTTCACCGCTTTATATTATTAGTATCGGCTCTTAGCATAAGAGCCATTTTACTTATTAATCACTTAAGAACTTCTATTGGCATCCCAGTTTTAGGAGGACTGCAATGGCACCCCACTCCAGCACTCTTGCCTGGAAAATCCCATGGACGGAGGAGCCTGGTGGGCTGCAGTCCATAGGGTCGCTAAGAGTCGGACATGACTGAGCGACTTCCCTTTCACTTTTCACTTTCCTGCATTGGAGAAGGAAATGGCAACCCACCCCAGTGTTCTTGCCTGGAGAATCCCAGGGACGGGGGAGCCTGGTGGGCTGCCGTCTATGGGGTCGCACAGAGTCGGACACGACTGAAGCAACGCAGCAGCAGCAACAGCAGCAGCTGCAAGAGTAATAAACTGCAGTGATTTTATTTAGCAGTACGATAGTGTTCTCTACCTTCCCAGCCTGGAATCTTCTTTAATCTGTTTACTGCATTCTAGAGTTAAGGTATTTTTAAAGTGCAGGTGTTAGCTGAGGTACCTTATGCTCATTTAGTATTTGAAAAATCAGTGTTGGTCATCACACTCACACGTCAATAAACTAAAAGGGATCCTCTCAGCCATATTTTGGCAGTGTTGGTAGCTGCGTAGCTTATCATAGGGATGAACCGTTGGTTTAAATTTTAGAGATGGAGACAGCAAGGTGCTGAGGGAGCTGCTATGCTGAAATAGTAAAGTTCAAGTAATAGACCTTTCAGGAACAAATCCCTCCGTAACTGGACTGTGTGTAAGGAGGAAGCAGTGTCTACTCATCATCAATGCGATGGCTTCAGTACACATTATCTGTGAATGGTAAGCTGAACTCACTGCCAATATTTGCACAATAAAATATGTGGCCTGGCAACCACAGGGGGAAGAACTATTTCCCCAGGTTTTCTCTTCCAGCCATAATAATATTACAGGGATCAGAGATTTTGAGCCCTGCTTCCTGTTAATATGAACGGAGGATATGATGAGCCCTGACAAATAAACCCACATGTTTTAAATATAGTATGTTTGGAACCTTCCAATAGGGACATCCTAATAAATACTATTTCATTGTTTCAAGAATGAAAGGCAAGAATCTTAAAAAGGAGAATATTTACATCGATTCATTTGCCACTGTGCTCTGTTCTGGTGGGAGATGTGTAATGTGTGTTTTCATTTCAGAACATGGTGGAGACTCTATTAGACTCTTTGCTTCACAGAAAACCAGGATCTTTTAAAAAAAGAATTATGTAAAGAAGGTCATTAGAATCTCATCTTAAAGCCCTTTCCATAAAAACTGGTACCACAGCATGGGCATCGAGGTTGGCATTCCCTGTGTGTGTGCTCAGTTGCTCTGCCCTGTCCCACTCTTTGTGGCCCCGTGGACTGCAGCCTGCCAGACTCCTCTGTCCATGGCATTTCCCAGGCAGGAATATTGGAGTGGGTTGTCATTTCCTACTGCAGGGGATCTTCCCGACTCAGGGGTGGAACCTCCATCTCTTGTGTCTCCTGCACTGGCAGGCAGATTCTTTACCACTGCATAACCCTGA
The DNA here is from genome assembly GCA_006410615.1 of Neotragus moschatus. NCBI lineage: Eukaryota > Metazoa > Chordata > Mammalia > Artiodactyla > Bovidae > Neotragus > Neotragus moschatus. Next base: position 719,641 of record SJYA01000916.1, read on the forward strand.
CATAGTATTTCTCATATTTTCTAGAAGTTTTCTTTCACATACATTTTAAGCTTGCATTGGTTCAGTTTCCATATGAACGAGTGTAACTTTCCCTACATTAAGTCTTTAAATCCATTTTCCTTTAGACAGACATGTGGGTTGCTTCCATATATTGAATATTGTAGATGGTGCTGCTATGAACGTTTATATGTTCATGAATGCTATGAGCGTTTATTATTTGTAGGCTTTTTGATGGTAGTAAACCTGACAGGTTTGATGTTATACCTCATTGTGGTTTTGATTTATATTTCTCTAAAAATTAGTGATATTGAATGTCTTTGGATGTGCCTATTAGACATCTGTATGTCTTCTTTGGAAAAATATTTATACAAGTCTCATTTTTTTCTTTGAGAAGTTTGTTTTCTGGTACTGAGGTGTATGAGCTGGGTTTGTAGAGTTTGGATATGAACACCGTGTCAGTCACTTTATTTGCACATGTTTTCTCTCATTCGGTAGGTTTTCATTTTGTTTCGTTTCCTTTTGCTGTGCAAAAGTTTTAAATTTAATTAGGTCCCATTTGTTTATTTTTCTGAGCTGGTAGTTCTTCTGCCTGACACAGGGCATGGTGGTTAAGAGGCACAGTGCCAGTGCTGAAATTCCAGCACTACCGCTGAATAGCTGTGTGAGCCTGAGCAAGTTACTAAACCTCTCTGTGCTTTCTTTATGTGTAAAATCAGGATAATAATAATGCTAACATCGTTTTTTAGGGCTGGAGACATAAGAGGATTAAATAAGTTAATCCACTGAAAACACTGAAAACAGTACCCTAAATGAAAATGAGGCAAGCATTACAGTTACCTACTACTGCTTCCACTGAGTTTAGAACTGTCTATTTGCACTCACGTTCTTTTTTGCGCTTTTTGACAGCTTTGTGATGCCTCCTTTTTCCCCTACTGCTTTTCCTGTGTTTTGATTTTTATAACTGGGCCTTTCAGGTAATAAGTGGATGTGATAGAAGTGACAGAGTTCTAATTCTAGGGAAGAGAACAGTGACTAAGACTGGCTGCTGTGGAGCCTGCATTCTAAGGAGAGCACATCGCGTAAATGAACAAGGTCAATTCAGAGTAGACGGCAAAGAAACCAGGATGGCACTGAAATTCACGAGGGTGAGATGCTTATGGTTACTTTAGATGACATGTGAACAGAGATCTAAAATGTTGAGAAGAAGGCAGGCAGGCCGAATTTTGTAGAAGAACATTACTGAGAGAGCATCCAGGGATTAGCAAGTTAGAGAGTTCTGAGGTACAGACTGGCTTGGTCTGCCTGAGAAAAACAACATACAGCCTGCATGGCTGGAGCATAATGGGTAATGAAGACTGACCTGAGGGAAGCCGGAAGACAGAGACAGAGAAGCAAGACCTTGTGATTTTGCAAATCAGGGGGGACAATTCTGGATTCAGAGCAGGGTTTCTCAACTGCAGTGCTATTAACATTTGGACCAGATGTTTTTTTTTTTTTTGCCATGCGGACTGTGTTGTGATTTTTCGGATATTAAGGAACATTAGACGTCCATTCACTAAATGCCAGTAGCGTTTACTCTCAGTTGTGAAAGTCAAAAATGTCTACATGTGTCATCAAATGTCCCTGGAACAAAACTGTCCATGATTGAGACCTACTGATTTAGAGTACCTTCAACAGGAAAAATAGGATTTGGTTTGCATTGGAGAAATATAATATCGATCAATTTGTAGAGAACAGAGTATAGAGAATAACAAGAGGAAATATGGAGACTGGTCTGAGGAAGGAGATGATGGTGTGCAGTTGTGTGATGTCGATGGAGGTATCTGTGTTAGCAGCTAGTGTTGCTTCTTAACAAGATGAGAATGAAAGCTGTAAAAATTTACAAGTTATAAAGCAACAGCACAAGACCTGGCACAAGAGTATATGCTCAGTAATACTGTTGAGAGTAAATGAAATGAATGAATGATGGTTGTCTCAGGATATAAAGTTCATGGTCAGTATAATGAGCTGATACAGACTGATTCATCAGGGAAGTCGTAAGCCTAGAAAAGACTCAAGTTTGTGGTCTCATCCTAAACTTGATTACAAAAAAAACCACATCAATATAAGGTACTTGAACTATTGTCAGGGGAAGCAGTGATGATTTGCAGCAATGGATAAAAGCCATCGTTTTTTTTTTGCATTTTGCATTATAAACCATGCTATGTCTCAGAACCAAAATCTTTTAACCTGAGTTGATAAAATTGACTTGGATCTGTGTTGATCTTTTAAAATCAATTTTTGGTTAGGATGATTCTTGAGGTTTCTTATTGTATAATATCCATCTGCCCATTAAACACAAAAGTGTAAAAAATTGACAGAGGATACGGTCCCATGGTGAGGGCTGAATAGCAAAAGTTTTGGAGGATCCAGTTTAAATGTTTTTCTGGAGGATGCAAAGTTGTGCTGGAAATCTCATAAGAGTAAATTTTCCTATGATGTGTCTTTACTTTTTCCTGCCAACTGGGTTGGAAATATCACAAATAAAAGTGTTTCTTGTGGTATTTTCACATACCTTATTCTAGTTCCAGGAAAAACAGTATATGTGAAATATGTAACTATAAACGACTTCATTTGAAAAATGATCAATCTTCAGGAATGTTTAATTCATTTCAAGATTTAGATAAAAGCCAGTGTCTTCCAATTCTCTGTTAAATCTGAATTTGCAGTTGGTTTCAGGTGGTTGCCAAAAGATTACCATATCAAGGGTCTCCTCCTTGTTCATGTGATGTGAGTACTTGGTGAATTCTATGAAACTTGCCTAAAGTGCTTTTTTGAAAAAAATTTTTTTTGAAAGTTGTTTCTTGTTAGGGATTTGAAGGGCAAACAAATGTGGGAAAGGAAGTAAAAACATTAAATATGATCAGACTCCTGAAGATGAAGATTGAAAATTCAAATGGGACTTCCAGGCAACACTGAGAAACAGTATTGCTTTTTATCAGTGATTGGAGGAGAATGACAAGTCTTTTTCAATTATTTAATAATGCTTAGTGGACTGAATAGCTATTAATATAATGCTCCTCCACATTTTTTATCATTTAAAAATTACAGAGATAATTTCCTATATATCTACTTTATCCCAGTTTTAAATAAGATAATAAAATATCACTGATTCAAAGACTATGAATCCCTGTAGTACTAGAAAGAAAAACATGTTGCTATTAATACTCTTATTTCGGGAAATAAGTAGAGACATTTAGTATAGGACATTTGAACTTTCTACCTCTTTATCACATGCTTTTAAGATGAATATACAAACAAATAAATATTGCATGTGTCAGACTGAAGCAACCTCATATTAGACATCATTATTTGAGTTCCTATTCTAACATCCAAAAGAATGTTTTGCAACATTTATAATTTTTTTTTGTCATTTGCAGTCATTTTTATTTCTTTCACTGACAGGAACTTCATTCATGCTAGGGCCCAAGCATCATTTTCAGGTTTCTGTTTCCAATTTAATAAAATATGTATTTATATAGGCAAATTCCAACCAGATTAATAGCCTTGGAACATAAAATGATGTGACAGCTGTGACCTATTTACACGAAGGCCATTTGTTCTTTGTTTGGATTTTATGCTCTTCACTGTGAGTAGTCAGGAAAAGCTCACAGGTGAGCACTCATTGCCAGGGAGAAGAAAAGCATTGGCATGTGGGTGTGGTGATTTTGTCCGGAAGTAGGGGCCAGATTGTCTCAGGGGCTGGTGAGCCCATGTGAGGACATGAGGCGGGCAGGAACAAGGTAAATGGGCAGAGATGAAAGTCAAGCAAATTAACTAAAGTCTTTTAAGATGAATTAATCATCATGGCATAGTTGATAAAGATTGAACAGGTTATATTTTTGGTTAAAATATGGGGCCAGTGGTAAAACATGCTGATGGAATTAACAGACCAGTTGTTTTTCTGTGGTCATGATTTTTGAACAGTTATTTTCACAGAACATCCAAAATAAGTCTGGATTTGGGAATTTTGTTCAAACTGCTCCTTTGCCAGTGTATCACAAGGTTGCAGGAGAATGTACACCTTGCTTTCCATCTCCTTTTGTCCAATTAGCTGCTTCTTGAGTCTGATCGTTGGGTCAGGAAGATGCCCTGGAGAAGGAAATTGCAACCCACTCCAAAACTCTTAACTGGAGAATCCCCATGGACAGAGAAGCCTAGCGGGCTACAGTCTGTGGGGTTGCAAATATCGAACACAAATGAGCACACCTACCTCTGCTGCTGCTGCTGCTAAGTCGCTTCATCGTGTCCGACTCTGTGCGACCCCATAGACGGCAGCCCACCAAGCTCCCCTGGCCCTGGGATTCTCCAGGCAAAAACACTGGAGTGGGTTGCCATTTCCTTCTCCAATGCATGAAAGTGAAAAGGGAAAGTGAAGTCGCTCAGTTGTGTCCGACTCTTCCCGACCCCATGGACTGCAGCCCACCAGGCTCCTCCATCCATGGGATTTTCCAGGCAAGAGTACTACTACTCCCCATTGAAGACTTCCTTAGGCAAGTGCACCCTTAGAGAGGCACCACCCCTTCACCAACCCAACTAGGTCAGATTCTCTCTTTGTATCTTCTCACAAGTCCCTGAATGTTACATTATATTTAAATACTTTGTGTTTTTTTAATAAAAATTCTGTCTTTCCTAATGGACTGTATGATCTATGAGCATTAGAGTGTCTCATTTTTGCCACAGATTTGTGCATTTCTTGGTTACATATGGACCTAAATTTTTCATATACAAGCATACCTTGTTTTATTGTGCTTTACAGAAACTACTTTTTTTTTTTTTTAACAAATGGAGAATTTGTGGGAACTCTGCATTGAGAGAGTCTATCAGCACAATTTTTCCAACAGCATTTGTTCACTTTGTCTCTCTGTGTCACACTTTGTAATTCTTGCAATATTTCAGACTTCTTCATTATCAATGTATCTGCCATGGTGATCTGTGATGAGAGATACTTGATGCTACCTCACAATTGCTTTGGGCACCAGTAACCATACTCATGAGATCGTGAACTTAATGGATAAATGTATGTGTTCTGACTGCTCCAGCCACTAGCCATTTCCTCATCTCTCTCTCCTCTGGGCCTTTCTATTCTTTGAGACACAACACTATTAAAATTAGGCTGATTAAAAATCCTTCAGTGAAAAGAGAATGCAATGGTCATAGCAAACACCCTCTTCCAACAACATGAGAGAAGACTCTACACGTGGACATCACCAGATGGGCAACACCAAAATCAGATTGATTATACTCTTTGTAGCCAAAGATGGAGACACTCTATACAGTCAGCAAAAACAAGACCGGGAGCTGACTGTGGCTCAGATCATGNACTGAACTGAACTCTATTGTGGGGTCTGGAACTAAACCTGAAATATTTCTAGCATTTGCTTGTATTAATAAATAGCACACTCCTTACCCCATCACATTCGAAAACATCCAAACAAGTATTTTACTGAAATTTGTGTATCCTTTGTCTCTGGCTAAAAAAAAATTTTTATTTAGATCCTGAGCTCTGTTATACTCTGCTCCTTGTAATTTTTCCCCCCATCCTAATGCAATTTTTTAACTTTAAAATACAAAGTTTTGATCTGGGGTGTAGTATTGATTTTTAGAAATGGAGATGTAATAAAAATTCAGTTTACAATATTGGTGAAATGTATATGGTATGGTACCTTTCTTCTGACTTAATTTTAAGCCTCTGGAAGAATAATGCATAATTGTCAGTTAAAGAGAAATGATGAAAACAATATACTTTATTTCAAAACTGGTTATATATTAAGTTCACGTTTAACATTTCACTAGTTCACATAAGTTTAAGAGATTGACTGTGGGTCATGGATGGGAAGTGTTCACATTAAGTTCCAGGAGGCATATAACTTGACCACTAGGCAGAGAGTCTATGTTAAAGCCAATAAGTCTTTATAAGAATTGGATCTACTGTGTATACGAGCTAATGTGACAAAGAAATTTCTCCATTTTGGGAGTCAAGAATGGGGAGAAAGATATGTGTACATACTAAATGGTCTTTTATATTGATGGTCTGGACTCATTTTTCCTCTCTTATAACAAAACCAAAGTATTGTTCTATGACCTAGGACTGACTTTTTTCAGATAAGTTATAAATAATATATGATGATTTTAAATTAAAACCAGAAGTTAAGTTTGGAACATAGAAGAAGTAAATAAGTTAACTCTCAAAAATATAGCAGTCTTAAACTGCTATATCATATATTAAGTCAAAAACTCTCAAGGGACTCTCTCTGGCTGTGATCAGAGCTATTCTTAGCACAGCCCATGTCTCGTCGTTGGAATCTGAGCTTTTGCTTTGGTAACTTTACAGCCAGTGAGGCTGTTTATATTGAAACACCCACTCTGACTCTCAGTTTAATAATTGCAAGTGATATAATAGTTAAGAGTGAGAGCTCAAGTCCCTGGGTATTTGGAAGTATTTCAATAGCAAACAGTCCAAAGACTGGTAATTGTATATCAAACTGTTTATAATGATCACAGGGGACAAATAATTGCCTCTAAAGTACTGGGAATAAGACTAAGTGTGGGAATAAATAAATGTCCTCATGACTGATGGATGAATAAGGCATTGATGAGGGTGGGAGTGAGCTCCTTACATTTGCAATAGTGGTTCCTTTGCCCCTTTCAGAGTCATGGTAGCATGGCAGCTTAACTGATTTTTAATCTGTTTCCGTTTCTTTCAAATAGTTATCCAAAGTATATCTGGTAGGGTGAGTATTAAGAGATGCAATGTAGTACATGACTGATACCCAATAAGTAGGTGCTCAATAAATGACTTACGTTATTTCAGAGGTAGTATAATGGAGTGATTCTATAGCCTTCCTTTACTACTTACTAGTTTTGTGGTAAGATCATTAATTTCTTAAGATTTTTCCTGCCATCTGTAAAATAGGAAAAATAACACCCAAATTGCAGACCTGTTTGAGGAATAACATGAGTTAACATATGTAACATTCTTAGCGTGTTAGCTGGCATGTGGTTAGCTCTAAATAATGGCAGCTTTGATTATAATTTTTAACATAAAAACCATAACAATGAAGAGTGGTATAATTCAGTTTTGATATGCCTGAGGTTTTTCAATGTCTTAGAATTAGATTTCCCTAACTCTGTGGCTGGTGGCAGCACTGTTAATATAAAGAAAACTCTAGGCATTATCACTCTGCAATAAAAGAGGAGCAATGACTTTGGACATTGGAAAGACTGCACAGTGGAAATTCGGCCTTTGTGTTTTATAGAAAGGATACTAAGTGGGGATAATCATTACTGTCTTCGAATAAGTGTTTTATACTGTTTATTGTTTTTAAAGTGCTTTAAGGAAGAGATGCCAGACTGTAAGTCCTAAAGACTTAGTGTGTGTGTGTATTTCAATAAAAGTCTTGCTATTTCAGTCATTTCTCTTTTTTGTCACATATTCATTGTTTTCAGGAAATGGCTTTAGTCTTCATTTAGTTTATACACAAACTAGTTTAGGCGTGTGCTATGTCTATCGTGACCCCAGTGGTAGTTGGTAGCTAATTACCATCCTAATGTTTAGTGACCAGTTTTCCATAAAATAAGACCTACTAGAGAATATAAGGGTAGAAGGCAATGGCTCCCCACTCCAGTACTCTTGCCTGGAAAATCCCATGGACAGAGGAGCCTGGTGGGCTGAAGTCCATGGGGTCGCAAAGAGTCAGACACGACTGAGCAACTTCACTTTCACTTTTCACTTTCATGCATTGGAGAAGGAAATGGCAACCCACTCCAGTGTTCTTGCCTGGAGAATCCCAGGGACGGGGGAGCCTGGTGGGCTGCCGTCTATGGAGTCGCACAGAGTCGGACACGACTGACGCGACTTAGCAGCAGCAGCAGCGAATATAAGAAGCAATAACATATTACCTAACTAGTTCCAAACACTTGTGTAAGTAAGCAAATGTCAGTCGCTCTGTCATGTCCAACTCTCTGCAGTCCCATGGACTGTAGACCACCAGGCTCCTCTGTCCATGGGATTCTCCAGGCAAGAATACTCGAGTGGGTTATCATTCCCTTCTCCAGGAGATCTTCCCGACCCAGGGATCAAACCCAGGTCTCCCACATGCAGATAGACTCTTTTTTTTTTAAGTTTAAATTTTTATTTTTTAGTTTGTTTTGCTTTACAATACTGTACTCATTTTGCCATACACTGACATGAATCAGCCACAAGTGTACCTGAGTTCCCAATCCGGACCTCCCCCCTTCCCCCTCTCTCCCCACACCATCCCTCCGGATCATCCCTGCCCATCAGTCCCAAGCCTTTGCAGGTAGATTCTTTACCATCTGGGCTACAGGGAGGAACCAAACACTTCTGTGCAGATAAGCAAATATCATCAAAATTACCTGTGGCTACTTGAGTCTTCAAGGTAAACTCTGCATTAAGAGAAACACTCTTTCTCATTCAAGTCTTTAAGCTGTGACACTCATTTGCATCTGCAAATAGGCTGATTCATGCTAGTATACCTCTAAGGAGAACTCTTATCTGTGCATATTTTAATTTTTATTGCTAGAGCTCTCCAAATGTTAACCAAATGGAAAAGTAAGACGATCAATTAATAGGTAATATTCTTAATCTGAGAGCTGTTACTCTGTATGGTCTAAGTAAGTAAGTAAATAAGTGTTAGTTGCTCAGTTGTGCCTGACTCTTTGCGATCCCATGGCCTACAGCCCACCAAGCTCCTGTGTTTATGAGATTTTCCAGGCAAGGGTACTGAGGTGGGTTGCCATTTCCTTCTCCAGGGGATCTTCCCAACCCAGGGATCGAACCCGGGTCACCTGTACTGCAGGCAGATTCTTTACTGACTGAGCTACAAGGGGAGCCTGTGGTCTAAAGTGTACGTTTAAAACCTGTCCATACGGAACACTAAAAAAGAAAATGTTGGGAGTGGAATGGAGCAAGTTACAAAAATTATTGGACGGAACACTTTTCCTTTTTCAGATTTTCTGAGTGTCCCTTATTATCCTGAATTTAAGTGGGCAGCCAAATGTGTTCTCTCCCAGGTGGTGAATGAAGTTCCTTTCTGAACTCTGAACTGTTTCTGGGATATAGGTCACTGTTGAGCACTGTATATACTTTGGCGGTGGGACAAGTTGGTGTTTTTCAGAGACTGCACAAGGCAAAGAATTTCTACAAACTGCTCTGGTATTACAGTTACTGCTAATGTGGGGATGAAAGACATGTAAATGGACTGTAAGGAGAGGTTTTGTTTTCATTTCCCTACTTTTGTTTGTTAGAGGTAAAAAATATTGAGCTATTAGCAACTCTATATGGCAGTTTGTGAACCTACAGTGTGTTAGGTTTTGCCTAATTCTGGGAGGATCTCTGAATGAACATGTAACATGCTGAAAATAAACTTATGAGGGTCATTTTCTTAGTCAATTGCCAGAACGTTTAATCACTGTGCTTACTGGTCTATTATTCCAGTAGTGAGGATCTTGAATATAGACAAGAAGTTGAATTACTTTTTTTGGGTCTCAGCTAAAATTTAACTTCTACAGAAAAGGATTCTCAGACTCTCCACCTCTGTCTATATTTTATCTCAAAATAATGCTTGTCACAGTTTCTGAATTCTCTAGAATATAAAGTATTGTTGTTGTTGAGTCGCTCAGTCATGCCTGACTTTTTGTGACCCCATAGCCTGCAGCACACCAAGCATCCTTGTCCTTCACTGTCTCTTAGAGTTTGCTCAAACTCATGTCCATTGAGTCAGTGTTCCCATCCAACTATCTCATTCTGTCGCCTCCTTCTCTTCCTACCCTCAATTTTTCCTAGCATCAGGTGTATTAACCTTTATGAACGTCTCCTTTCTCCCTCAAACTATCAAAAGGAATCCATAATTTTGCAAGCTCCTCAGTCCTAGGTTGACTTTTAGACATATTTGATATGAAATATGATGAAATTTCATGGAGGGTAAAACACTCTACACAGTAAGGAAGTGAGAGAGAGTGAAAGGAGTGGGAATAGCGTGTAAAGGACAAAAGAAATGAGGGTGCAGAGCAGTTGCTATAACGTAAGTCTATTGATATTTGCCATTAAAGGTATATATATATGAGGCTTTCCCCGTGGCCCAGTGGTAAAGAATCCACCTGCAATGCAGGAGCCACAGGAAACTTGGGTTTGATCTCCAGGTCTGGAAGATCCCCTGGAGGAGCGCATGACAATCCATTCCAGCGTCCTTGCTTGGAGAATCCCATGGACAGAGTAGCCTGGAGGGCTGCAGTCTATGGGATTGAAAAGAGTTACACGTGGCTGAAGTGACTTACCACATATACGCATATATATGCTTCTGTATTACTTAATACATATTTATATATCACTGTTATTTATTAGAGTGACCAATGCTTTGAAAGTAAATTTTATTTCTAGAAGAAAAGATGGTAAAATCTCAAACAATATTGCAGTTCAAATCTCATACCATAAAATATCCTTATAGACTAGATACCCATTAGATTTAAATCTATCTCAAATTTGCAAATTTTCTTGTTACAGGTATTTTGCTTCTGTAGTATATCTGGCTATAAGTAAAAGCCCATAAAAGAACTTTGTGTTTTTGGCAAGATACTTTATTCTCTTCAGATAATAATTTGCTGGCAAAATGAAACCATTCTAGCTATAAATAATATAAAAAATTAAAAAGTACAGGAAATGACTTATATAATCCTAAACTGTCCACAGAGAAACAGAGTTAATGAGCTTGGAGGAAAAAATTTTGAATAGATAGCTATTTAAACATATAGAAATAAAATATAAAAAAATTAACAATAAAATTACTGTATTTGAGAAGAACAAAAGTTTGAGTGTCTCAGGTCCCCTCAGAAAATACTTAAGGAATTTACATTAATATGGAAGTTGAATTAAGTAAAAATGCTTGAGATACATATTTATTTTGAAGGAAGTTTTCCTAAAGTCAGAATGCCTCCCGAACTCTGCCTTCCCAGTAATAAAAAAAGTTAGTATTTACTGTATGTGAGCACTGACTCAGACTCCAAGCAAAAATAGAAAATCAAAGAAAATGAAGATCACGTTAAACATAATGCCACTACTGGTGTGCTCAGTCATGTCCAACTCTTTGCAACCCCATGGACTGTAGCCCACCAGGCTCCTCCTTCCATAGGATTTCCCAGGCAAGAATACTGGAGTGGGTTTCCATTTCCTTCTCCAGGAGATCTTCCCAACCCAGAGTTCGAACCTGTGTCTTCTGAGTCTCCTGCATTGACAGCCGGGTTCTTTCCCACTGAGACCCCAGCTACCACGAGACCATTTATCAATTCATCATCTTTTAGGCTATTTTATTTGAAAAGATCTGCCCTGCAGCTGGCTATTGTGGAAGCCTAAAAGCTTTGAGGAGGGCATAATTGTGTTCCAATGAGATTTAGACTTGCTGCTGATAGTTTAATATTTATATTCTCTTTGTATTCCCAAATCTTTCATCAAAGGAGAGATTTAGAAGAGTTCAAAGTAAGGTTTTTATTATACTAGCTATAAGAGGTAAATGCTTTCATTGATCTTAGAAGAAAAATTAAACTGTGCAAAAACATTTTTCCCCCCATGTTAAATGTGAAGGCAGGGCAAGGGCTGATAGTTAATCTTTTGAACAGTTCATTAGTCTATATCAAGTTCTTAACTTATAATGTCATAACGGAAATTATTTGTAGGAAAAGGCTATCTCAGACTTCAGAATTTTCTGCAAAATACTTTCTCTGAAGGCTATATCAAAGCAGAAGTGGTTTGACGTGGCTCAGTATTCATTTATTACAGTAAGTGAGGGGCTTTTGGCCAGCAAACCTAAGTTCAGTTACAAATCATGGTTCAGATGCCATATTGAAAGAAGAGGCAGGTTGGACAAACTGCTCAAGGCAGAGGCTCCACTCAGTATGAGCATTCAGGAAGTGAAGCTGCTTCCTCGTTCATAATTTCAATGAAAGGAAAATCCTAGAACTTGGTTTAAATAGATTAATGGGCTGCTATATTTTAAAACTGTTGACAGTTTGTTTTGGCACTTCAAGAAACACTATAACATTCATGTACAATAAATTATGAGTGATTAGTGATTATCCAATTTAGAATGAGCTAATGGTGTGTTTGTGTCAGAGAACTTAATTTATTCAATCATGTTCCCAGCACTAAGCAAACACACCAGGCTTGGGAAACTATGAAATGGCCATACAAGAAGCAAGGGGGATGAACATGGTGGTAATCAAGGCCATAAAGACATGGACTACCTTTCATGTTTTAATTTGCACCAGTGCCTTTCAGTTCTAAGAGCAGAAGCTGTTTTCCAGCATCTGTCATACAATCTGATGCATTTCATTTGGCTTTTTTTTTTTTTTTAAGAACATAAAAAAGTTGTAAAGCATCAGGANTTGAATTAAGTAAAAATGCTTGAGATACATATTTATTTTGAAGGAAGTTTTCCTAAAGTCAGAATGCCTCCCGAACTCTGCCTTCCCAGTAATAAAAAAAGTTAGTATTTACTGTATGTGAGCACTGACTCAGACTCCAAGCAAAAATAGAAAATCAAAGAAAATGAAGATCACGTTAAACATAATGCCACTACTGGTGTGCTCAGTCATGTCCAACTCTTTGCAACCCCATGGACTGTAGCCCACCAGGCTCCTCCTTCCATAGGATTTCCCAGGCAAGAATACTGGAGTGGGTTTCCATTTCCTTCTCCAGGAGATCTTCCCAACCCAGAGTTCGAACCTGTGTCTTCTGAGTCTCCTGCATTGACAGCCGGGTTCTTTCCCACTGAGACCCCAGCTACCACGAGACCATTTATCAATTCATCATCTTTTAGGCTATTTTATTTGAAAAGATCTGCCCTGCAGCTGGCTATTGTGGAAGCCTAAAAGCTTTGAGGAGGGCATAATTGTGTTCCAATGAGATTTAGACTTGCTGCTGATAGTTTAATATTTATATTCTCTTTGTATTCCCAAATCTTTCATCAAAGGAGAGATTTAGAAGAGTTCAAAGTAAGGTTTTTATTATACTAGCTATAAGAGGTAAATGCTTTCATTGATCTTAGAAGAAAAATTAAACTGTGCAAAAACATTTTTCCCCCCATGTTAAATGTGAAGGCAGGGCAAGGGCTGATAGTTAATCTTTTGAACAGTTCATTAGTCTATATCAAGTTCTTAACTTATAATGTCATAACGGAAATTATTTGTAGGAAAAGGCTATCTCAGACTTCAGAATTTTCTGCAAAATACTTTCTCTGAAGGCTATATCAAAGCAGAAGTGGTTTGACGTGGCTCAGTATTCATTTATTACAGTAAGTGAGGGGCTTTTGGCCAGCAAACCTAAGTTCAGTTACAAATCATGGTTCAGATGCCATATTGAAAGAAGAGGCAGGTTGGACAAACTGCTCAAGGCAGAGGCTCCACTCAGTATGAGCATTCAGGAAGTGAAGCTGCTTCCTCGTTCATAATTTCAATGAAAGGAAAATCCTAGAACTTGGTTTAAATAGATTAATGGGCTGCTATATTTTAAAACTGTTGACAGTTTGTTTTGGCACTTCAAGAAACACTATAACATTCATGTACAATAAATTATGAGTGATTAGTGATTATCCAATTTAGAATGAGCTAATGGTGTGTTTGTGTCAGAGAACTTAATTTATTCAATCATGTTCCCAGCACTAAGCAAACACACCAGGCTTGGGAAACTATGAAATGGCCATACAAGAAGCAAGGGGGATGAACATGGTGGTAATCAAGGCCATAAAGACATGGACTACCTTTCATGTTTTAATTTGCACCAGTGCCTTTCAGTTCTAAGAGCAGAAGCTGTTTTCCAGCATCTGTCATACAATCTGATGCATTTCATTTGGCTTTTTTTTTTTTTTTAAGAACATAAAAAAGTTGTAAAGCATCAGGATTTGCCTAACAGCTGGACTACAGTCTTTGCTGGGTTAAGCTGCTTCTTAATTCCACATTCGTGACTGTAGATTTGCAAGAATCAAATTCTCATATTTTGTGACTTCAGTCTCTAGAAAACGTTATAGAATGAAAATCTGGTCATTCTTTAGGAACAAAAATCTAGTAAGGCTATTATTTAATTCCAAAGCACTATGACACTATATTTGGCTTTCCCATCCAAGGAAATAATATTTAGAGAATTTGGCGCAGTCCTGTTTCTCTAGATCCTTTTTGTCTTATGAGATAGGTGTTCTAGTGGGTTTTTATTATTGGCCTTTAGTTTCGTTTTTAATAAATAAATTTATTTGGGTGCACTGGGTTTCAATTATGGCATGCGGGAAGTTTAGTTGTGGCATATAGAATCTAGTTCGCTGATCAGGGATTGATCCTGGGCTCCCTGCCTTTGGAACACAGAGTCTTGGCCACTTAGACCATCAGGAAAATCCCTTATCACTGGTCTTTGGATGTCAGCACAAACCCCCTGTTTGATTCTCCTTTTCTGTTCCCTTAAAGGTTTCATTCTGTGTAACAGGGGGCACAGATAGGATACTTTATTCAATCACTTATTTATTCAATACTATCTATTCAATATTGACTATGTGGTAGACATTGCTGTAGGTCTGTACTTTCTAATAGGGAAGTCACTCACATGTGCCGACAGAGCCCTTGAAATATGTACGGTCTGAATTGAGATGTGCTCTAAGTGCAATACACACTGGATTTTTACAGATAAAGCACATAAAAAGGTAAAATATTAATATTTTATGTTATGACTTAACATGTAATCTGTATAAACCTTGCTGAGAAATAGTAAAATTAGCAAATACTGTTTTACCTGGCATGGATATTGAGGCTCTGAGTGTCTGCTGGAGCTGTTCTGACATTAGCTTGGGTGAAACCCCAGGGTTGCCTCCTGGTGGATTCTACTTTATCTAGATGGAGAGATCCTAAGAGGAAAGATGTTGACCTGAGTGTGTCCACTGTAGTGGGTTGAGTGGTGGCCTATCAGATAGGTCCATGTCTAAATCCCTAGAAGCTGTGAATAAGAACTTATTTTGAATGAGGATCTTTGCAGACATAGTTAGGTTAAAGATCTCCAGATGAGGTCATGCTGCACAGTCGGAGTGGGGCCCCAAGTTCAAGGGCAAGTGTGCTTCTAAGAGACAAAGACAGAAATACAGAAGAAAAGGCCATGTGAAGGAGGAAGCAGAAGCAGGAGTGACAGAGTCACGAGCCACTGACACTGTGGAGCCACCAGAAGCTGGAGGAAGCAAGAGAGGATCTCCCCTTAGGGCTCACAAAGGGAGAGACTGCAGTGGCCCTGCTGACACTTTGATTTTGGATTTCCGACCTCCAGGACCATCAGGGAACACATTTCTGTTTTGCAAAGCCACCACGGCCCTAGTGGCTCAAACAGTGAAGAACCTGCCAGCAATGCAGGAGAACAGGGTTTGATCCCTGGGTTGGGAAGATCCCCTGGAGAAGGAAATGGCAACCCACTCCAATATTCTTGCCTGGGAAATCCCAAGGGTAGAGGAGCCTGGAGGTGAATTGTTAGCCTAGGAAGCTAACATGTCGGCTTCCCTTCTCCCTTCAAACTCATGGATTAGGTAAATCACTCCTGTTACCTTGAGAAAGACTGAAAAAATTAAGCTTCTTTGTACAGAAACAAAGATACTCCTTCCTATAGAAGGATGGTCTGTTTGCACTTTACCCTATACTTCAGTTTCACCCTTTTCTCATGTTATTTCACCCATGTTCTTACACTTCAGTTCAGTTCAGTCACTCAGTCGTGTCTAACAATTTGCAACCCCGTGAATCGCAGCATGCCAGGCCTCCCTGTCCATCACCATCTCCCGGAGTTCACTGAAACTCACGCCCATCGAGTTGGTGATGCCATCCAGCCATCTCATCCTCTGTCGTCCCCTTCTCCTCCTGCCCCCAATCCCTCCCAGCATCAGAGTCTTTTCCAATGAGTCAACTCTTCGCATGAGGTGGCCAAAGTACTGGAGTTTCAGCTTCAGCATCATTCCTTCCAAAGAAATCCCAGAGTTGATATCCTTCAGAATGGACTGGTTGGTACCCTTAGTTTGTGACAAACACTATCCACCCCTTAAACCCTACACCAAGATCTAAACTGTTGCCTGCCAGGCTCCTCTGTCCACAGGATTCTTCAGGCAAGAATACTGGAGTGGGTTGCCATGCCCTTCTCCGGGATATCTTCCTGACCCAGGGAACAAACCCATGTGTCTTATGTCTCCTGCTTTTGCCGGCAGGTTCTTTACCACTAGCGCCACCTGGGAAGCCCAAGATCTAAATACCTCCTTCTTATATTGCTCTACATGCCATTACTGTTTATTTCCTTTATTCAACAAATATTTTGAGAATCATATCTGTACAATAATAAATTGAAATATTTTTCTTGGGACACATTGTGAACAAAACAAAAATCTCTTCTGTCCAGGATTTAATTGTGGACTCAGAGGTACTGCTGGTGGGAGACTGGTTTCAGTATTGATTAAGGTGATCAGGGTGGGCCTTGTTGAGAAGATGACGTTGGAGCAAAGAATGAAGTGCTTTGAAGGGTGTGAGGAGATAGCCACGCAGATATTTTTGGGAAGAGCATTCCAGGCAGTGAGAACAACTAGAGAAAAGACCTAAAGACGGGAGCATCCCTGGTATGTGTGAGACAGAGGCCAGTGTGGTGAGAGCTGAGTGAGCAAGGGACAAAGCTATAGGAGAGGAAGTAATGGCGGACGGCATGTAGGATTCATGAGGCCATTGTAAGAGCTTGGTATTTTCTTTGTGTGAAAGGCAGGGGGCACTTTAGAGGGTTTTGAGCAGGGAGAAAGTATTCTGACAAATTTTAAAAGTTATTTTGACTACAGTGTTGGAAAGAGGCCACGGAGGTGGCAGGGGTGGGAGCAAGGATAAAGGCAGAGAGAAGTGTTAAGGGGATGTTGCAGTTGAGACATAACGTTGCCTTAGACCTAGGTGGCCAGTGGAGTGATAAGAAGTGGTCTGGTGTGTATAATTTGAAGTAGTAGTCAGCAGAAATTTTGATAGACGAGGTGCAGAGTATGAAAGAGTGAAGGGAATCAAGGTTAATTCCATAAATTGGCTTGAACATCTAGAAGGATGGAGGTGTTTTCAATGACATAGAAAAGACTGTAGGTAGAGGGGTAGGGATGGGGTAAGCCTGGTGGGCTGCCGTCTATGGGGTTGCACAGAGTTGGACGTGACTGAAGTGACTTGGCAGCAGCAGCAGCAGAGGGGGAGGGGTTATTATTATTTTCCAAGTGAATTTTCTCATTATAATATAATTAGCCTGAGCTAGTGGCCTCTTCATTAGGGAAATTAAGAGTGATGCACGTGGACTTCCCTGGTGGCTCAGACGGTAAAGCGTCTGCCTACAATGTGGGAGACCTGGGTTCAGTCCCTGGGTTGGGAAGATCTCCTGGAGAAGGAGATGGCAACTCACTCCAGTATTCTTGCCTAGAAAGTCCCACGGATGGAGGAGCCTGGTAGGCTGCAGTTCATGGGGTTGCAAAGAGTTGGACACGACTGAACGACTTGACTCACTCACTCATGTGGAGTTCATTCTCGTTGGACTCTAGGGTGTTCTTGGCTCACCTGCTATAGTAATGGCAAAGGGCCAAACTTTCTGTAGTTTACTTCTTATGAGTCTGAGTATGAAATCCTGAAGACCTGCAGTATGGTCTCTTGAAATTACTGATTACATATTTAGAATATCTTTGACTAGTCTTCATTCCTTTCCTCCTTTAACATGATAGATTCTCTTTTTAGTTAATACTAGCTACCTTTCATATTTTTCTGGAGAGCAGATTAATTTTATCTCAAGAATCCTCTCCTCTTCTTTCCTACATTGTTGATTATCACCTTAGTGAAAGGTAGAACCTGCTTTAGGCTCTTGTTCACACTCTTATCCTACAATACCCTTCCAATAAATTCCCTTTCCTTAAGACAAAGTTGGTTTTCATCATTACAGTGAAGAACACTGGTAGATAGATATATCTTTATTTAAATGAGGGAAGGGATAAAATTTAGTTTTTAACATTAGAATTCCATGTTACAAAGCCCGTTGAATGCTCATTTCAGAGAGGTAATTTGTATATCTTATGCAGTTTTACAACAAACCTCACGAGTTTTAATCCTATGACATTGTCAATAAATATTATCAGAGTTCGATGTGATGGCCTCTGGTCAGATCCCTAGGCTGAGTTCTCTTTGCTCAGACTATTTAAGCTCAATTGGGTTCATGAACTTAGTTGTCTCTACAAAGACAGATGTGAATTATAGAATCATAATTCAGTCACCATTGGCATATTATGTTCAGTCATTTCATATTCTTCTACTTTGTCTCTGAACTGATGATTTATTCTTTTTTGTCTAACTTAGATTTATTTTTAGTGCTTTCTTCAGCCCTTCAAATGGTTTAATATGGTGAATACAGCAATATAGTGAACTCTAAGGAGAAAATGCTTCTATTTTCTTTTAAATCCTGAGTTTAATCCTGAGTCATTATTATTTATTAAAAAGGATCATTTTAGGCCATTTAACAAGTAAATTATAGAGATAAGAATAAAGGGAATAGTGAAAAGTAGCTATATTAATTTTTTAATTTATTACTATTTTTTTTGGCCACACCATGTGGCTTGTGGAATGTTAGTTCCCTGACCAGGGATTGAACCCAGGTCCATGGCAATGAAAGTACTAAATCCTAACCACTAGACTGCCAGGGAATTCTCTATATTAAAAATTTTAATAATAATTTAAACAGCATTTGCATTGTTAAAGGTAATATTTTAAAAACTTTGACTTTTAATTTTATTGAATAGTGAATTGCTATCTTCTTTCCTCCATGTTTACAAAACATTTTTAATTTTAGATTTATGAGCACCAGTTAGAATGACTGTTTCAGTGAATATTTTGGCTTATATATTATGTATTTTCTTCCAATTATCTTTGAGTACAGAGCTGCTCTAGTGTTTTCTTCATTTATGAATCATATCAAGTAAATTTTCATGCACAAGCATCCCTAAATGAGAACGCCCATCCCTTTAGAATATCAGTATGGTCTAGGTTCTTATTGTGAGTTATTGCAAGATGAAGTTTTCTTGTTAAGTGATTAATTAACTAGTTAAGAATATCATGGTTTCTTTTTGTCAAGCACTGTTCTAAGCATTTCAAATATATTAACTCATTTAATCATTTCATTTTCACAGTAACCATATGCAGTAGGCACTATCAGTATCCCATTTTATAAAAGAGGAGACTGAGATACATAGATAAGTAACTTATCCAAGGTCACACACTTAGCAAGTTGCAAAGCCAGATTCATACCCAGGCAGTCTTCTCATTAACACTCCCCTTACTCTCTAACAAGAACAAACGGCCTGACCATGTGCTGACAAACCTTACAAAACTCTGGAAACAGCAATATTCAAAATGCAGGGCAAGCCTTAAAGGAAGGCTGTGTAGAACTTCGCAATCTGTGCATTACAAGCTTAACTGGTCTTTTATTACATTGATTTTATCAGTCTATTGGCAGATTCCTCTTGGCACATGAGCGGACACCTCTATTTATCCATAAATGCTGCATTATTTTCTATGTAATATAACATGAAAATAGTTCTGGTAATTTTAATTCTGGTAATGATTAGTTCTCGTAATATGATACAAAAATAGAATTTCTGGTTTTCTCTGTTCTTGTTCAGTCCTTAGTCGTGTCTGACTCTTTAAAACTCCACGGACTACAGCATGCCAGGCTTCCCTGTCCTTCACTATCTCCCTGATTTTGCTCAAATTCATGTCCATTGAGTCAGTCATACCATCCAATCATCTCATCGTCTGTTGTCCCCTTCTTCTCCTGCCTTCAATCTTTCCCAGCATCAAGGTCTTTTCCAATGAGTTGGCTCTTGGGTCAGGTGGCCAAAAGCTTCAGTTTCCACTTCACTTTCCAATGAATATTCAAGGCTGGTTTTCTCTGCTTATATCAGCTCTGAGTATACCATCAAAGCCCATTGGACCCAGTATTATTTTTCAAGTTTATTTTTTGGTCACTGTATTTGTAAATATTAATATTTCATGAATTTTATTCTTCTTAAAGGCCTTGCACAGAACAAGAGAGGAGCTAACAAAAGGAGGGATATATGAGAGAGAAGAATAAAAGATCAGATTCACTATAGAAAGTGAGGGACAAGGGGGTTCAGATGGAGGCATTGCTTCGGATTAATGTATTATTTGATTTTAGAATTCATATTCAACAAATATTTACCATCACCTACCATTTACTGGGCCCTTGTCAGACTCAGAACAAAACAGTGACTATTACAGAATGAATCCCAATCCTCATGAAGCTTAACGTACAGCAAGAAATATGGACATGAAACCAGTCATTACAAGTGTGATAAATGTTATGAAAGGAGAAACATGTTTCTGGAGCTCCTGGCCTAAATCCTTTTCCTCTACTTTAAGCATCTGTGAGCCCTAGGGTTTTCTCCTGTGTCCTTTTACGTTTTCACTCAAACCCTCTCTTAGGAATCTCACCTAAATCCAAAGTCACTCAGCCAGGATAGACTGTTTTCCAAATATACATCTTTTGTTCTCTCTCTCTCTCCCCGCCAAGATTTAGACTGACAGCTACCTGTTCTAACTTTACCCACTAAGGTCTGGTTGGCATTTCAGACTCAACTTGGTTGAGAATGAACTCATTTTTTTCCTGCAAAATCTGTTTCTCCTAACATGTTGTACGTGATGTTAATGATGGGCAATGTGCTCCACCCATTTCCCAAGTGAAAAGCCTAGAAGTTTTTAAAGAACCCCCATCTTCTTCAGCTTCCATCTCTGATGACTGCATAGTTCTATCAGTTGGTTGTTTCCTCTTTCTCATTGTCTTATTTCAGGCCGCCATAACTTTTTGCCGGTATCACTATATTTACATTTTGCGTTAAATGATACAGGCAAGTGGTAGAGTTTTTAATTTACTTATGTGCTTTTAGTTGTATTGCTTTTGACCAGAGACTCAACTTTACTCTCCCTATTTCTTGAAATTTACTAAAGGTTTCTTTGTGGCGTAATGTTTAGTTAATTTTTGACAATGTCCTACTAGCGTTGAAAAATACATTCTTTGGTTTTTATACAGTTGGACACTTGTCAATAGAGTAACAATTATGTTACCTTAGTAATTTATGTTATTTAGGTCATTCATATTTATACTTACCTTTTTTGTCCACTTAGTCCTCTATGGACAGAGAGTGACAAAATACAGTTTTGACTATTAATAATTGTCCTGTTGTGCTTGTATCGATTGTATTTTGTACATAGGTGTCAATGCCTATTGGGCACCCCAGAAGGCTCAGTGGTAAAGAATCCTCCTGCCAATGCAGGAGATGCAAGAGATGCAGGTTCTATCCTGGGACCAGGAGGATCATCTGGAAGAGGGCATGGCAGCCCACTCCAGTNGCACCCCAGAAGGCTCAGTGGTAAAGAATCCTCCTGCCAATGCAGGAGATGCAAGAGATGCAGGTTCTAGCCTGGGACCAGGAAGATCCTCTGGAAGAGGGCATGGCAGCCCACTCCAGTGTTCTTGCCTGGGGAATCCCACGGACAGAGGAGCTTGGCAGGCTAGAACAGTCCATGGGGTCACAAAGAGTCAGACCTGACTGAGCACACATGCATGTCAATACTTACTCAGTTTCCTTGTGATTCAAGTTGTTTCTGTGATTTCTTTCTGTCTTTTTCTTCTCTCCGGCCAAAAAGCTCAGCCTCTGCCAGCCTGCTTACCATGCAGAATCCATCTCTTTGACTCTGCTTCACCAGTAGATCATTCCTGGGAGAGTAGCGTTTNTGTCAATACTTACTCAGTTTCCTTGTGATTCAAGTTGTTTCTGTGATTTCTTTCTGTCTTTTTCTTCTCTCCGGCCAAAAAGCTCAGCCTCTGCCAGCCTGCTTACCATGCAGAATCCATCTCTTTGACTCTGCTTCACCAGTAGATCATTCCTGGGAGAGTAGCGTTTGTGTGATTTCTCCTTCTTTCCTGTTGGTTGTTTGTTTGTTTCTGGGTCCAGAGACAGTCCTTCTACCAGCCCATGCACACACCTGCCATCGTTATAAATAAGGTCTGATTAGTGCTCTCTCTTAGGGAGTATCACCTGCTTTTGGAGGATATCGCTATGTGGCCTTGTTAGAGGTGCAGCTGCAGACATGTCTTTCCCCGGGGGTGCCCCTCATCGTCACATTCACTGCATCTGGGAGCCTTTGTCTTTACTGTGGTCAAAGTTATATAGTTTTGCTGAAATGGTATTTGTGTTTCTATTTCTTTTTGTGGTTCAGGAGCAATTTTTGAAAGGAGAAACGAGTAGCAGCTTTATTAATATTTCATTATGTAAAACCCCCAAATACCATTGCTGTTAGACTGGGTTCTGAATCTGCAGATTTGTCCTTCTCCCATTCAACTACAAACTGGCTTTCAGAGTATGCTTTCTCAGTGAGATATCTGATAGGGCATGTTCTTGCTTAAGACCCTTCAGTGACTCTCTACCACCTGCAAGTTACAATTCAAACTCCTTAGCATGACACAGGATATTCTTTATGATCTGACTCTTGTCAAAAATCTTTAAGCCTAATTTCCTCCCTTCATGACACACACATCATACTGATCTGTTTGCACTTTCCCAATTTCTTTGTCTTCGTATATTCTATTTGTTGACCAGGAATGGAAGCTTATACTCAGACCCAGCTGAAGCATTTCATTCCTTGGTTTCTGTCTCATTGTGAGATCTCATGTACAAGCCTTGACTGTGTACTCTGATAGCATTGGCATTGTACAAATGCCAATTTACGTCTTTATTTATTTCATTTTTATTATGTACCAGGTCTTATTAAGTCTTGGATATAGAGTAGGGAGCAGAATAGACAAAAGTCCTGCCCTCAGGTTTTATAAGATGATAACATATTGTGGGTGTTAGATTATCATTGTCTTCACTGTCTTCATGTGAAATCCTTGAGTGCAGGTTTGCGTTTTTAATCTTTTTGTCCAAAGTTCATGGACTAAAGAAGATCCTTAACAGATGTTTATCAAATGAACAAATAATTAAGAGGGAGCCCAAGTTGTTTGCAATAGTCCAGATGAGAGGATATTGGTTCCTAATTTCAAAGCAAGGAAGAAGTGCAAATTTTTACATTTCTGACATGTAAGCATTGAGTTTTGGTGATGGAGGGGCTTTTAGCATGATTGAGGTTTCTAGACTGGGCTACTAATGGAGGGAACATGGTAGGGCAAACAAGTCAGGAGCTGAGTTTAGTTTTGGACTCTGCAGCATATTCTTAATTTTCCGCTGAAACTGAATCATGATAGCATGCTGCATTCCGAAAGGGTGATAGACCATATGCCCAAACTTCAAAGATATGTAAAAGATTTAGAAAGTAAAAGGAGGATTGTTATGGAGGAAAGATTTTTGGGGAGAAGAGCTGTAGCATAAAGTTCCCCTCCTTGCTCCTCTCTCTACCTAGCACTATAGTTGGGGATAGGAGCTACTTCTAAACTGAATACACAGTGAGAGGGGCTTCACTAGGACCACATGGAGACCTTCTATAAGTGCCCAGAAAATGGGGAACTTAGGGATTCAGTGATTGACATGAACTTCATGAAAAAGTTGGAATAGCTCATATCTGCCAGCTGACCATTTGCCACTGTGTTTCCCTCTGATGGAGGGTCAGAGGTATTCCAGGGATGGTTACATGTGTAACCTTCGGTAGGAAAAGGCAGCCTTGGGTGTTTTGGAAAGAAATCCTGACCAAGAGAGCGGGCTCTTGGGCTAACAGCTTCCTGGTAAGAGGCTGTAGAGACTGAAACCAAGGATGTCTGGGGCAGCCACGTGAAGGACAGACATTGCCTGTCATTACAAGAGTGCAGTTTGCAAGACCTAACAGAAANAGCCTTGGGTGTTTTGGAAAGAAATCCTGACCAAGAGAGCGGGCTCTTGGGCTAACAGCTTCCTGGTAAGAGGCTGTAGAGACTGAAACCAAGGATGTCTGGGGCAGCCACGTGAAGGACAGACATTGCCTGTCATTACAAGAGTGCAGTTTGCAAGACCTAACAGAAATGTTGGAAGAAGTCACCAAAGTACACATGAGAGAAAGAGTCCCCCGTGAGCATCTTCCAGGTCCAAGGGGTACTGAGAAACCTCTTACAGTGACAGATGTCATTGTATTTTCTATTCCTCTAACCCCTACTGGGACATACTCTGCTGGGAAAGGACAAAAAAGGCTCTATTTTTCTAGGGCAAATAGATGTATAGCCATCCCCAGGTTGGTGAAGAGGAATGGTTTCAAAGTGAGATCAAGTTTGGAGTCCTGAGTTCGACTGGTCTGAGATTCCCTGAAATCTTGATCATGTGATCTAAAAAATCTTAGGACTTGAAGCTCCCATCAGAGGTAGGGTAAGTGCTATCAACACACACAAAGAAGGTTTAAGGGGACAGGTGATGCCAACATAAAGCTGTCACAGGATTATACCCCAGGAATGCTTCTTGGTTGACCTAAATCAAATCCCTTATGATTATACAGTGGAAGTGAGAAATAGATTTAAGGGTCTAGATCTGATAGATAGAGTGCCTGATGAACTATAGAATGAGGTTTGTGACACTGTACAGCAGACAGGGATCAAGACCATCCCCATGGAAAAGAAATCCAAAAAAGCAANGGAGGCCTGGCGTGCTGCGATTCATGGGATCGCAAAGAGTCGGACACGACTGAGCGACTGAACTGAACTAATGTACATTTAGGAGCCTTTTAGCTTACAGAGGGTATTTTAAATAATAGCATGAGATTGTTAGCAATGGGTTGCTGGATAAGGTGATAAGGGTCTCCCTCAGAATCCCAAGGGTTACCAGTATTAATAAGGTGGGTAGAGGGAGAGGAATGTAGAGCGTAAGCAGACATTGCCACAGAGGTGGAAAAAGCTAAAAAGAGAGTGATATTAATATCATGGAAATACGAAACCTGGAAGATACAGGTTCTGAGGAGCCTGAAGTTTACTCAGTTATAAATAATTGAAGCTTATTTAATTACTAATACAAATTAGGTACAAAGTAGATATTTATTTATAAAGAGAAAATAAGTACCAAGAGTAGCATAGTATCTAGCAAAGAATATGACATTTTTATTAGTAAATTATTGACACCTCTATTTTCCTTATGCTTTCTTCACTGTGCAATATTTGATTGCCCCCTCAGTTTTTAAGATGGTTAATAAAAGCTCAGTTTTTATTTTCAATGATTTATCATTGATTTCGAGATTTTTATTATGAATTTCAGCTTATTATTGGTAACAGCAAATACATTTTTAGAATTATTAAATTGGGGAGGAAATCTTTCACATGTAAAGTTTATTTAACATGTGAAGACGAAGATATCAGGGCATTTAAAGTATTCCTATGTAGCTCCTGTGGCAATTTCAAAACAAGGGCACAAATTCTTTATCTCATCTCCCATTTAGAGGTGGAGTTATGTCCCTTCCTTTTGAATCAGGACAGGTTTTTGTGTCTGTTTTATTCAATATTGTACAGTGAAAATGAAGCTATGTCACTTCTGCCACTGGGTCCAAAAAGGTCATGCGTTTCCCTGCTTGGTTATAGGAATACTTGATGTTGGAGTCCTATTCCCAGTGTTAGGAATCTGATTACACAGAAGGCACTGTCCTCTGGGGAAACTCAAGACATGTGGTGAAGCAGTGTGTGGGCTCTTTGACGATCTCAGATGAGTCCTGTTTTGAAATCATCCCATCTTAGGTGGTAGACATAGAATAAGGAGCCTACAGATAATTCTAGCCCCTGCAGTTTGAATCTTTTTATCTGAGCTCCCACGTATGGTAGAACAGAGAGCAGACATCCTTGCTGTGCCAGTTCATGGTCTTAATCCACATTAAAAAAACTGTTTTGCAGTAGTAAGTTTTAAGATGATTTGTTACATAGCATGAAGAAATAACGTGAAGAAATACCAATCTTAAACTGCTTGAATTAACATACCTTTGCCAGTTGGTTGTCAAAGTTTTCCTCATTGTAGTGGCATATTATTCTATGTTATTTTCCTTAAAATTAATTTTTCCTGTTAAATTAGCAGGAAATTAAAAAAAATGAGTACAGATGTGATTGAACAAGAACATTTCAGGCTGAGGTAAGAACACGAGCAAAGATGGGGCCTAGCAAAGATAGGGGATGAATTTGGATAGAGTCTAATGAACACACAGGATGGCAGTAGGTGATAAACCTGGAAAATTGTGTTGAGGCCTGGAAAAGACGAGGGAAAAGGTATCACATTTTAGCATGTATCTGAGAATAGACTATTGGATTCTGATGAGAAGCAGAGGGAAAACTAAGTTAAAGAATAAGGGACCTGAAGATGGATCACAAAAAAATTGGAAAGTGATATTCTGTTTGGTTAAGATTAATATTAGAGTCAGATAATCTTTGGTTTGAATCCTATCCCTACCATTTACTAGTCTATGAAATCGGTGTTAGTAACTAATTATACCTTAAACTGATTGACAACCACAAAATACATCCTTCTAAACCTAAACAAAATATGATTCCAACTGAACTCCTCATTAGCTGGATCCCCAAAATGTCTTTCATTATTCAAATGCCACCTAATATGAGGGGGATGTTTTGGAGGGGGAGTCAGTGTGGCTAGAGACAGTAATCTTAATTGAGATTAAATAGCTCACTTTTTCGAGTAGGAAAACATATGATCATGTGAAAAACTTACTAGGGCTCTTCCCAGCATGCTACTCCCTTATAGTGTGGAAGGCCTTGAAGCTTATTCTTTGCTATCTTTGTGATCAGTCTACTTCTGCTAATAGAGGTGTGTGTTTTTAGAATTAGATGGTGGGAGACTTAGGAAGGGGGTCTAGTAGAAAGAAGATGAAAATAGGTCATTGATTTAGCAATTAAGAGTCCACTACTGAAATGTGAAAGTAGTTTCCATGAAAAGTAGTTGGAGTGTGAGCAAGGAAATCATTTTGGTGGAGATCTAAAAGCGAAGAGTTTTGTTGGATGAAATCCTGGGAATATCCTTCTGGATCTGGTATTTAATTTTGTTCCTGGTTGAAGTCCCAGATAAGAAATTCTCCTTAGATGGTCCCCTAAGTAGGAATAAGTTAGTAAAGCTTCTAGACTTAAAATTGTAACCAAATTTTCAGTTGTTATGATTGTGTAAGTATTCATTTAGATTTTGAACAAAGGAGAGTGAACCCGCAGAGCGCATCTGTAGCTAATAGGAACCANGATCTGGTATTTAATTTTGTTCCTGGTTGAAGTCCCAGATAAGAAATTCTCCTTAGATGGTCCCCTAAGTAGGAATAAGTTAGTAAAGCTTCTAGACTTAAAATTGTAACCAAATTTTCAGTTGTTATGATTGTGTAAGTATTCATTTAGATTTTGAACAAAGGAGAGTGAACCCGCAGAGCGCATCTGTAGCTAATAGGAACCAGAGTTAGCCTCATCAGAAGGGGAGTGCTTTGTCCTTCTCAGCAGCTGTTCTTATTCACTTGCTCAGTCGTGTCTCACTCTTTGCGACCCTATGGACTGCAGCTCACCATGCTTTCCTGTGCTTCACCATCTCCTGGAGTTTACTCAGACTCGTGTCCATCAAGTCGGTGATGCCAACCAAATTCTGTCATCCCCTTCTCCTCCTGCCTTCAATCTTTCCCAGCATCAGGGTCTTTTCGAATGAGTCAGCTCTTTGCATCAGGTGGCCAAAGTATTGGAGCTTCAGCATCAGTCCTTCCAATGGATATTCAGGACTGATTTCCTTTGGGATTGATTGGTTTGATCTCCTTGCAGTCCAAAGGACTCTGAAGAGTCTTCTCCAGCACCACAGTTCAAAGGCATCAATTCCTCGGCACTCAGCCTTTTTAATTGTCTAACTCTCCCATCCGTACATGACTACTAGGGAAATCATAGCTTTGACTGTATGGACCTTTGTAAGCAAAGTAATGTCTCTGCTTTCTAATACATTGTCTAGGTTTGTCATTGCTTCTTTTCCAAGGATCAAGTGTCTTTTAATTTCATGGCCACTGTCACCATCCGCAGTGATTTTGGAGCCCAAGAAAATAAAGTCTGTCACTGTTTCCATTGTTTCCCCATCTGTTTGCCATGAAGTGATGGGACCGGATGCCATGGTCTTCATTTTTTGAATGTAAAGTTTTAAGCCAGCTTTTCCACTCTTCTGCTTCACTTTCATCAGGAGGCTCTTTAGATCCTCCTCGCTTTCTGCCATAAGGGTGCTGTCTTCTTCATGTCTAAGGTTATTGCTAATTCTCCTGGCAGTCTGCATTCCAGCAGCTAATGCTGCAGTAACAGTCACTGCTGCTGCCGCTGCTGGGTGTGTGATGGAAGGGTCTGCTTTTGTCTGTATAGACACCAGGGCACCTCCAGATGTCCTAGGCTGCTCTATACTCTAAGAAAACTTGATTATGAAGGGAAAGGGAGGATAAAGGGCCTCAGATTAAAAAAAAAAAAGTAGGGTCAAGGAAAAAACGTTTATTTTAGGATGGAAAAGTCCTGAACTTGTTTTTGACTAACAGGAATAAAAAGAGGTAAGTTAGCAATGGAAGAAACAGGACAGTGGGGGAGATAACTAGTAAAGCCGAGGAGATGGCTGAAGAAGATAGAATAAATGACAGGTCAGAAAATTGTAAATGAAAGTAGTTGTCATTTGTATCACTACTGACTTTCTATTTCTTTTATGAAGTGTTGTTTGTTCCAGATGATTTGGCTCCTTTTTCATAATAAAATGCTCCCCCTTATCCCTAGTAACATTCCTTGTTGTGAAGTCAATTTTGTCTGATATTAATAGAGCTACTGTAGTTTTATTATGAGTAGCATCAGCATTTTATATCCTTTTCCATCCTTTAATTTTTTTCTAGAATGGTTGTATTTTTATGTTTACAGTGGGTTTCTAGGAGGTAGCACTCAGTCAAATTCTTTCTATTTTATCCAGTCTGACCATCTTTGTCTTTTAATTAGAAGGTTTAAAATTATTTAAATTTAATGTAATTATTAATATAATT
This sequence comes from Neotragus moschatus, assembly GCA_006410615.1. Taxonomy (NCBI): domain Eukaryota; kingdom Metazoa; phylum Chordata; class Mammalia; order Artiodactyla; family Bovidae; genus Neotragus; species Neotragus moschatus. Next base: position 748,726 of record SJYA01000916.1, read on the forward strand.
TGGTTTAAGTTATCCACCTTGCTCTTTGTCTTCTGTATATCTCATCTCCATATGTTCTTTATTCCCTCTTTTGATTTTTGATTATTCCATATTTTTAATACTCTATTTGTTTTAATTCCCATTTTCATATTAACTGTATCTTGATTTTTTAAAGCAGTTTCTCTCCGATTTATAATAACCATCTTTAACTTATTACAGTTTTCCTTCAAAAATAATCAATCAATTTATATATTATGCAGGAAGCTTATAACTATATATAGGCACATCTCACTTTATACTTTATTTCACCTTGCTTNAGGTTTCTCAAGAGGCAGGTCAGGTGGTCTGGTATTCCCGTCTCTTTCAGAATTTTTCACAGTTTATTGGGATCCACACAGTCAAAGGTGCTTTTCTCTAATTCATAAATAAACAAAAAAAGGGACAAAAGGAAAATACATGAAAGAAACTGATATTATGCCTGGTACTTAATACTACTATTTTACTCCATAAATTTAGTTCTAATTGTTTCTAATTAGGTCTACATTTGTTAAACTCGGCTGTTTGGTAGGCAGAGCACTAGGTTGGAAATATGTACACCCATCATACACATAACCGGTCTTTAATCATCTTCCAGTCCAGTGGAATAGACAGGCACAGATAATTTCATTTTGTTGGGGAGCAGTAGCAGATGAACCAGAAACAAATAACTACGAATTGAACAATTTTGAAATTAGATTTTCTTGAATGTTTTGAAGATGCAATGATTTATATACATGTAGTGTAAACTGAATTTTCCATCAATTAAGTGTTTTCCTAATTTTTGTGATGACACTAAATGATGATATGGAGGAGGCGTGCCAGCCATAAAACCAGGCTTAAATCTCTGCTCATGAGCAGAGTGAATTTTTGAGTTTCACCTTCTTCATCTGCATTACTAGGGTGATAATGCTTTCTATGCAGGATTGTTGAGAAAGAAACTGCGTGTAAACTGCCAACACTGGCTTGCAGATGTAGAAATCTTTGCTGCATCTCAACTGAGTGGTAATATAATAACACTTTTAGACAGTCTAGTGATGAGAAATAAATTTTCTGGTGACAAAATAGTAATGATTAGAAATAAGTAGGGACTCAAATGCCAATAATTGTGGGTTGCGCTATAATGTGGGGCCATATTATTGCTAAGGAACTTGCCAACTTTCAATTAAAAAGTTCTCAAACCTGTGGTGATTGATATATCACTATTTCATCCTCCTTATCATTACCTCCTCTGTGTATTGTCTCAAGATATTACAAACTGAGCTAGAAAGTGCTATAGAGGTCATCTCATGCTGCCTCCTCCATTTTGGAATTGGGAGTGGGAGGCCCCAGCCTTTCTGTTCATTAGTAATAGGCCTAGGAAAACGCAGGTGTGTTGAGATCACAGATCTTTTCACTATCCCACCTGGCCTCCTAACTGTGCTTTCTGCAGGTGACCTCCTGGTCGTTTGTGTGCACACAAACACTTGTAGTCTACCTGGTGCCTTACACATCAGGCTTCTGGGTGACATTGAGAATATTACTCTGGTTGCTTACTCTCTTTATATTTCCTTTTCCCAGAACTTACTTTCTTCATTTTTCAAATCAATGTCAAACCATTTGACAGATGTTTTCCAAAGTGGCCTTGTATTGCTTACTTAGAGTGAAAATATTAATGCTTGAAACAAAACTGTGCTCATGTTTTCAGTAGGCTCATTCCCCAACTCTCCTGCCCTTAACAGCTGGCTTTGTTTCTTCCAGTCCTAGACTTTTAAAAGCATGTTCCTTTTCACTTGTTTTGTGTTAATATGTTTCAGAAGTGTTCATTAAATGGATCAATTTTTCCACCCCTTTCAACACTAGAAAACAAAACAAGTTGAATCATGTCAAAAAGAAGTAGTCCACAGGGATGAAGTGAGTATCATGGTCTTTCTGGATATAATTTAAAATTTCGAGGCCATATCATTTTGTGAATTCTATAGAGACTCGTTAAATACCACTAGGGAGGAAAAGTTTGTTATATAGAAAAGCAAATACATTTTTGAAAAATAGTTTTGAATCCCTAGGCTTTGAAGAATTTATTATGAAAGTGACCCAGTGATCCATAGACTGGGATTTTTATACTGCATTGTCAGGTGATGAATAAAATACCCTGTTATATTCATATAAGACAAAAGTATTTTAAGATTTATTGCTTTAAAAATACATAATAAGCTTTATACCAATATATGATATGGATTCCCTCACAACATATATTATTGCTGTATAATTAAACATATTTTGGTGTGTAGGATGTTTGTAACCTCAGTATTACGAAATAGCTCATTGCCCAGATGTGGCTGCTCATTAAGCATTTCTTGAGGGACAAAGAGTTGTCTAGAAATTGCCTCAGAAATTACATGAGAATTTTGGATCAAGGTGGAGAAGTGAGAAGATGTGGGGCCCACAAACCCATCAAAAATACATCAACACGAGGATCAATTCTTATTGAAAACCTACTGGTGGAGGGACTCCGGTACAACCAAGGCTGTAAGAAAGATACATCCATGATCGGCTCAGAAGGAGAGAAAGTCAATCAGGTTAGGACCTATGCCCTTGAGGGGACTCAGAAGGAAGGGAGAATGCGTGGGCAGGCATCAGCCCTGTGGAGTGACTGGTTTAAGCTGCACGTTGGACGCCCCAATCCTGAGGTCCTAGAAGACAAGCCCTTGGCAGGACTGCTGAGACCAACAGAAGGGCTGTGGGAAGCTCGGACTGCACTTGTGCGGAGCACATGTGTGAAGGCTTGCACAAAAAGTAGGGCGGAGAGAGGTCTGCCCTAGTGGCTGGTGGGCTTCCCACGACTCTCTCCCTAGCCCAGCGCAGCCAAGGCTCTGGCCCCGCTCCCTCTGTGTCACAGCATGGCACTGGATCTGAGAAAACCATAACAGGGGAAAAGATGACCATGGGATGCAGGGACCACCTGATCCTGAACTGAAAGCCTGCTAAAGCTCCCCATTGTTTCATCACTCCTCCACCTCTGGGGCAAGAGCCGAGTGTGAAGAGAGGGTAAAGCACACCTTCCCTGGTGGCTCAGATGATAAAGAATCTGCCTGCAATGCAGGAGACACAGCTTTGATCCCTGGATTGGGCAGATCCCCTGGAGAAGGGGAGAAAGAAATGGCAACCCACTCCAGTATTCTTGTTTGAGAAATTCCATGGAGAGAGGAGCCTGGAGGGCTGTAGTCCATGGGGTCGCTAAAGACCCTTCATGACTTTGCGTATTAGGGTTTCCCTTGTGGTTCAGTTGGTAAAGAATCTGCCTGCAATGCAGGAGACCTGGGTCAAGAAGATTCCCTGGAGAAGGAAATGGCAACCCATTCCAGTATTTTCGCCTGAAGAATCCCATGGAGCGAGAAGCCTGGTAGGTTTCCAGTTCACAGGTTGCAAGAGTCGGACATGACTTGGCGACTAAACCACCACCAACCACCTCCTGGAGAAGGGAATGGCAACCCACTCCAATATTCTTGCCTGGAGAATGCCATGGACAGAGAAGCCTGGTGGGCTACAGTCCTTGGGGTCTCAAAGAGTTAAACACAACCAAGCAGCTAACACAACAACAACAAAGAGAAGGGAGCCAGCTTGGGCTGATGCTTGGGGCTTTTTGCTCCAGCAACTTAGGATCAGACCCCACCCCCAACAGGACTATGGTGGCCACTGAGCAGAGAGGCTGTCCCACCACAACAGGTGCCAGGTTTAGCCCCCTCATCTTCAGCTTCACTCTACCCAGGTGGTAGCTGCCAGTACATCTAAAGAAAGACTTAATTTAAATCAACATCAATCCAGCTCTACCAGCAAAGGCATGGGCACACACACAGTCTCTACTGGGATACTCCCACGTAAAGTTGCCCGTTCAAGACTGCAGTAGGTTTCATCTGAAATTCATAAAGGCAGAGATAGTTAAGCAAAATGAAAAGGCAAAGGAACTACGTTCAATTGAAAGAGCAAGAAAAAATAGGGAAAAAAAATGAAATGAATAAACAATTTACCAGATAAAGAATTCAAAGCATCAGTAATAAAATGTTAACTGAATTAGGCAAAAGAGTTGATGTACACAGTAAACACTTTAATAAGGAATTAGAAAATATAAAAAAGACCCCATAAGAAAGAATTCAATAGCTGAAATAATACAATAGAAGGAATGAATAGCAGACCAAGTTCTACAGAAGAATTCATAAGTAATCTGGGAGATAGAATAATAGAAATCACACAGTTGGGATAGACAGACAAAACAAAACAATAGCAACATACAAGCTCTCTGAGATAACATGAAAATTGCCAATGTTTGCATTATAGAGGTTCCAGAAGGAGGAGAGAGAGAAAGGTATTAAAAATGTATTTGAAGAAATGATGGCTGAAAACTTCCCAAACCTAAAGAAGGAAATAAATACCCAGGTACAGGAAACACAAAGGAACCCAAGGGGACCCACACCATAACATATCGTAATTAAAATGGCAAAAGCTAAGATGAAGACTCTTCTAAAGGCAGCAAGAGAAGAGCAAAGAGTCATGTACAAGGGAATCCCCATAAAGCCACTGGCTGAGTTCTCTGCAGAAAACTTGCAGGCCAGAGAGAATGACATCATATGTTCAAAGTGTACTTTGCTTAGGATGTGATGAGGCGGTGTGATTTAACAAGAGGAACAAGGGCTAGGACATAGGATCTACACTTTATCCTGGGCTGTGTGGTTTGGTGGAGTGGCCTAACCTCCTTGAATCCTGATTCTCATCTCTAAGATGGGGATAATACCATCGCCTTCCTCACAGAGTGGCTGAACGGATCAGGTGAAATAATGAGTGCTGTATAGGCTCTGCCATGCTAAGATGTTGTTCAGTCATAAAGTTGTGTCCGACTCTTTGTGAACCCATGGACTGCAGCATGCCAGGCTTCCCTGCCCTTCACTATCTCCTGGAGTTTGATCAAACTCGTGTCCATTGAGTCAATGATGCCATCCAGCCATCTCATCCTCTGTCACCCCCTTCTTCTCCTGCCCTCAGTCTTCCCCAGCATCAGGATCTTTTCCAATGAGTCAACTCTTAACATCAGGGGGCCAGATTATTGGAGCTTCAGCTTCAGTCCTTCTAATAAATACTCAGGGATGATTTTCTTTCGGATGGACTGGTTTGATCTCCTTGCAGTCCAAGGGACTCTTAAGAGTCTTCTGCAACACCACAATTTGAAAACATCAATTCTTAGGCTTTACAAAGATGTAAGCCTCTGTTATCATTGGTAGTATAGAATCGGCAGACTTGGCTTCTTCCTTAAGTTTTTTATGTTGTTTTTGNTCTTCCCCAGCATCAGGATCTTTTCCAATGAGTCAACTCTTAACATCAGGGGGCCAGATTATTGGAGCTTCAGCTTCAGTCCTTCTAATAAATACTCAGGGATGATTTTCTTTCGGATGGACTGGTTTGATCTCCTTGCAGTCCAAGGGACTCTTAAGAGTCTTCTGCAACACCACAATTTGAAAACATCAATTCTTAGGCTTTACAAAGATGTAAGCCTCTGTTATCATTGGTAGTATAGAATCGGCAGACTTGGCTTCTTCCTTAAGTTTTTTATGTTGTTTTTGTTTACCTTAGCATTCTGTCTGCTCTGTTGTTGCTATAGTGGCTGCTATAGGAAGAGTTGAGTTCCTTTATGGTGTCTTCTTTGTCTTAGTTCTTTGTAACTTTTCCTTCATGTGAATTGATGATGTCCTTGAAATAGGTCCTTAGCCTCTGAGTTGAAAAGTTTTTCCAAGGATCCACTCTTTAAGTCAATTAAAGAGTGATGTCCTACATGATCTTCCATTTCACAGAGAGTGAAGCCCAGTCTACCTTCTGAGGCCCACAAGATTCCTGCCTGATTTCCCTGGCCTCTGCCTGCTGTTCAGGTCATCTTCTACCACTTTCCCTCTTGCTCTTTTTGTTATGGACATATTGGCTTTTCTATTCCTCCAGTAAGCCTCATGGATTTCTATGTAGTGCATTGGCACGAATGGTTTCTTCTGTTCAGACGTCTGTCTTCTCTTCTTCCTCCCCTTCCGATCTTCTCATAGCATCTCATAGATCTTCTCAATAACTTCTCGTTATTCTGGTCTCAGCTCAAATAACCCTATTCTCAGTTATTTTCTAACCTACAAAGAAGCCTAAAAAGGTCCCTTCCCTGACTCTCACATGATTTACTTTCTCAGTACTTAAAATTCTTCTGTTCATTTGTCCGTTCACTTATGTGGTTCTCCCACCATTCACTAGAATGTAAGCTTCATGAGGCCAGGGCCCTTTCTTGTATCGTTCAAAGCGGGATATCCAGGCATCTTACAAGAGTTTCTACTGTGATGTAGCACTTCATAATTCTTGTAGAATGGGTGAATTAATGAATAGCAGTNAGCATCATCTTTTAGGATTTGAAATAGCTCAACTGGAGTTCCATCACCTCCACTAGCTTTGTTCATAGTAATGCTTCCTAAGGCCCGCTTGGCTTCACATTCGTCTGGCTCTAGGTGAGTGATCACACCATCGTGATTATCTGGGTCATAGAGATCTTTTTTGTACAGTTCTTCTGTGTATTCTTGCCACTTCTTCTCAATATCTTCTGCTCTTTAGGTCCCTGCCACTTCTGCCCTTTATTGAGCCCATCTTGGCATGAAATGTTCCCCAGATAACTCCAATTTTCTTGAAGATATCTGTAAGTTGTCTTAGTTATCTTTTTTTTCAGTACAGAACACCCTATAACTTGGTGATTCTTCTGCTGGAGTCACAAGACTTGGACACGACTTAGCGACCAAACCACCAGGGTTTGAAGTCTTTGAAGAGATATGGTCTTTCATTGATGGCCAGTGTGTTCTCTGAGGCTTGACAGTTACTGATAAGTTTATTTCCAGCTTTGTATTTCTTGGCTGAATGAAATTGGTATCTGGGTTACCTCAATCTATAGTGATCATGTAGTATATCATAAAAATAAAAATAATCCATTCTTTATTCTGGGAAATTAGGAATTTAGATCTCTTTGTGGGATTTTGATGAATCCTAAAAAAAATGTTTATGTAAGTTTAAATTATCCGTGTAAATATAATCGAATCCTACAGTTCACTGATTGACATGATTTTAATCAATAGCTCGAGTTTTTCTCTCGTATCAAATCACGGNAATTTAGATCTCTTTGTGGGATTTTGATGAATCCTAAAAAAAATGTTTATGTAAGTTTAAATTATCCGTGTAAATATAATCGAATCCTACAGTTCACTGATTGACATGATTTTAATCAATAGCTCGAGTTTTTCTCTCGTATCAAATCACGGATAAGAGCTGCTAAGTAGTCCCAAGAGGACTGATTCGGTTTTTATCCCTTTCCTGCCTATTATGTGGTGTAGGTGCAGAGGCACAATGTGAGGACCGGTAGGCAGAGAGCCGGGCTCCCCTGTCCTTCACCATCTCCCAAAGTTTGCTCAAGTTCATGTCCATTGAGTTGTTAACCCCTCTTATTCTTTTGCCTTCAGTCTTTCCTCATCAGAGTCTTTTCCAATGAGTCAGCTCTTCATGTCAGCTCAGCAATTACTTTCAATGAAAAGTATCAAACTGCCAGCTTTTACCTAATGTCTCAGAAAAGTTTCATCTACTTCTTTGATACCCGGTTTTATCCAGTCTCCCAGAAGGCTCTCAAATTCTTCGAATTCCCTCACACTCAATTCAGTTCAGTTCAGTCGATCAGTCGCATGACCCCATGAATTGCAGCACGCCAGGCCTCTCTGTCTATCACCAACTCCCGGAGTTCACTCAGACTTATGTCCATCAAGTCAGTGATGCCATCCAGCCATCTCATCCTCTGTTATCCCCTTCTCCTCCTACCCCCAATCCCTCCCAGCATCAGAGTCTTTTCCAATGAGTCAACTCTTCTCATGAGGTGGCCAAAGTACTGGAGTTTCAGCTTCAGCATCAGTCCTTCCAAAGAAATCCCAGGGCTGATCTCCTTTAGAATGGACTGGTTGGATCTCCTTGCAGTCCAAGGGACTCTCAACAGTCTTCTCCAACACCACAGTTCAAAAGCATCAATTCTTCGGCGCTCAGCCTTCTTCACAGTCCAACTCTCACATCCATTCATGACCACAGGAAAAACCATAGCCTTGACTAGATGGGCCTTAGTCGGCAAAGTAATGTCTCTGCTTTTGAATGTGCTATCTAGGTTGGTCATAACTTTTCTTCCAAGGAGTAAGCGTCTTTTAATTGTTCATCCTGCATCTGTTTCTTGAGCTCCGGGTGCTCATTTCCAGATATCTAAGAGATACCTTGATTTGCTTCAAACGAATGTTTTTATTTGCAGTCTTCAAGCCTATTTTATATCTCACTTAATGCCACCATCATCCACCAGTTGTCCGTCATCAATACCATGTCTTCCTTGATTCTACTCATATTCAGTTTTTATTTAAATTTGGACTTTTCCTGCCTCCTAAATATGTCCTGAGTATCTTTCTCCTCTGTTCACACCACCACTGATTTAGTTCATTTAGTGAGCAAGCATTCATCTTTTCTTGCTCACAAAATAGCTATAAAATGATCTCATTACCTTCAGTCTCACTTTCTTCTAGATTATCTTATACAGTTTTGTCAGAATTACTTTCAGAAAAGCTATTTATCTGCTTAAAATCCCTCATGAATCTCTGTTGCCCACTGGTTGGAGAACAAATGTTTCTTGGTAGTTTACAAATCATCCATGGTAATTTGTAATCTTACCAGTCATTTACTTTTCAGGCTTCAACTTTTGCCAGTGGTATTCACTGTCTCATTTATCCTTGTAATTCCAGAAAACATAAGGTTTCTTGGATCCATGTCTCAATATGTGTCGTTCCAGCTGCACTGGGGTCCCTGTCTTTATCATGTCTGCCTGGTAAACCTGAATGATCCTGTAAAACTTATCTCAATAGCTTTATAATGACCTCTTGAGAAACCATTTGAGAGTTCCCGCCACTGATAGTATATTTGTAATCTATGGGCTTAGTGTCTGAATCCCCATCATTCTTCTCTGCCAGTATTCAGTGGCAGTATTGTTAGTTGTCTAAATTTAAATAAAGTACAGTGTTCCTACTAATTAAAATAATGGTACCCCGAATAGTGTCTGATATTCACCATGCCTCCCCATCACTATGGTTAGAATTTTCTACTCCACAAAACAACTATAAATTCAGATCCACAGGAATCACAGTCAAGCTGCTCCTGAACAACTGACAGAGTCACATATAACTGCTCTCCGTAAATGCTGATTTCATAAATCCTGTTTTAGTCTCATTTGAATCTGGTTTTTCAACCAGAAAGTGAAAGTGAAAGTCACTTAATCGTGTCTGAGTCTTTGCGACCCCATGGACTCTAGTCCATGGAATTCTCTAGGCCAGAATACTAGAGTGGGTAGCCATTCCCTTCTCCAGAGGATCTTCCCATCCCAGGGATCAAACCCAGGTCTTCCTCACTGCAGGTAGATTCTTTACCAGCTGAGCCACCAGGGAAGCCCTGAATGTGGCTAACCGTGTAAATCTGGTTAGCCACATGCGGTTATCAAGGAAACTAGACCCTGCCTCTCTTCCTTCCCTTATGTTTAGTTGCTAAGTTGTGTCTGATTCTTTTGCAACCCCATGAGCTAGCCATAGGGTTTTTCAGGCAAGAATACTGGAGTGGGTTGCCATTTCCTTGTCCAGGGGATCTTCCCAACCCAAGAATTGAACCCGTAGCCCCTGCCATGTCTCCTGCATTGTAGGTGGGTTCTTTACTGCTAAGCCCCTGGGGAAGCCTTTTCCTTATATATCAAGATTTAGTTGTTACCCATATTTATTTTACCCATAGCTGAAAGAAGCAAATCAGCATTGTTTATCAAAGTCATTATAAGTGACTTTATTTTTGGTATTTAACTTTTTTTCAGTCTATTTCAATATCTCACAGAAGATAAAAATTAATTTGTAAAAGTTCTCTAATTTACAAATTATTTCCACTTTTTCATATTGTAACATAAGGCAATGTGTTTAACATTCAATTTGTTTAACATTTTCCAAGCTATAAGATTTTATTAAATATTAAATGCTATGTATTTTTTGTTGTGATTCTGATGTCTTAATTAATAGGTCCATTTTACTTAATTTAAGCTTAGACATTTAAAAGTACTGCCTCCCTTACACTGTGTAGAACACAGGCAGAATGATAAATACCAGCTGGCAATGTTAAATAATTTCCTGATGAAGGGGACATATTACTGATATTACACCTCCTCCTCATTCCATCCATGAATGATGATGTTCTTGACAGGACAAAGCAAAAGATTCGCAGACATGCTACCCTTCACACACCTGAATTTCTCAAACCAAGAATAGCAGCTGTGTATTTAATAACTTTTGCCATGTGAATAAAAAAAATCTAATTGGTATGTTTATAAGGGTATTGAAGAGACATGTGTTCCCACAAAACGAATCTGAAAAAAGGAACGGAGACAATTTAGGTGAAAGAGGATTTGTTAAAGCAGCTTGAGTTAATCAAATCTCTTACTGGCCTTATTTATTTGGTTTCTTGTCAGTACGCCTTACTTCTTCTCTCAATTTAGTGTTGGCTATCTTGAAGTTGACTGGCTTGAATGGGAGGACCACACCCTTAATTTGATTTTCCCCCTGAGTCATTTCATTCAACAAAGAAATTTTACTGGGCTCTTTTTTTTTTTCCTTCAAAGTCTTTTTAAAATGCCACATTGTTCTGTGTCTAGAAAATAACTTGGGGTGTGGTTACTGGTATGCAGAACATGAAACTTACAGGAAGCAATGTGATTAGAAGTCGACTGAATATTGAGGGAATTAATTCCCACCCAAAACTTAATACTAGTTTAGAAACACTGGAACCCAGAATTTTCACGAGTGGAATATAGCTTCAGTTATTTAAGAGCCTTCACAGAGGGCATGCTCCTAGATCCACTTTATATGGATATTCTCCTGGAGGGCAGAGGCAAGGACCAAGGAGAACTGTGGATGAGGGGGTTCCTCATAGAGAGCAGAATCCAGATTAAATCAATAAACTCTTCCCTACCCCAGAACACAGAACAGGTGACCAGTAGAATGTCTGTCCAGTGACAACCATATGTATCCCATTTCTCCTCTTTCTGGATGGGGTGTTTATTGAAGTTAATCCTGTCCCCATTTCACCACTGAATATACTGAGTAACGCGTAAATGTGGGAAAAGGAGGAGCAGAAAACAGGCTGTTTTAGTCAATTGGGCATCAGTCAATAAGGAATCTTTTGCAGACTTGATGGTGTATTGAACATCATCTGAAATTTTGGATCTGAAATCTGTAACTGGTGAGGATTTGGTGTTGAACTTCTAGGGAGTGGGTAGGTGTGGTCTGTGTGTGGGAGGAAGATCAGAATGGATATTTGGTGACCAGACGGACTATGAAAGAGGCTGGCAAGATAGCAACTTTCTTCCATCTTCTTGGACAGACAAGAAAGGTAGATTTTTCAGTTTCCCTTGTATTTGGAAGTTAGAGGCATGAGTCATGTGACTATATATTATACAGATAATGGAATGTGAGTGGAAATGGCTTATGCCAATTCCAGGCTTGGCTTCTAAAAATCTCTTGTGCAATCACACTGTCTTGTCTCTTAAACTTGCTGATTGGGTGGGTGAGGTGGGTGGGTGGATGGGTGGATGGGTGAAGTGGTAGATTCCAACAAGACTCTGGAGGATAGTGGATCCACATGGTGGAAAAGGTCAGCTCAAGAGTATGTCCTGCAAGTTGAGCAGTTGTACAGTGTTACAAACTTACACTTACCAACAGTACCTTACACTTCGAAAGGAAGTGAAGTCGCTTAGTCGTGTCTGACTCTATGTGGCCCCGTGGACTGTAGCCCACCAGGCTCCTCCATCCATGGAATTTTCC
>SJYA01000916.1:763897-789670 GCA_006410615.1 Neotragus moschatus
AGGTGGGTGGGTGGGTGGGTGGATGGGTGAAGTGGTAGATTCCAACAAGACTCTGGAGGATAGTGGATCCACATGGTGGAAAAGGTCAGCTCAAGAGTATGTCCTGCAAGTTGAGCAGTTGTACAGTGTTACAAACTTACACTTACCAACAGTACCTTACACTTCGAAAGGAAGTGAAGTCGCTTAGTCGTGTCTGACTCTATGTGGCCCCGTGGACTGTAGCCCACCAGGCTCCTCCATCCATGGAATTTTCCAGGCAAGAGTACTGGAGTGGGTTGCCATTTCCTTCTCCAGGGGATCTTCCTGACCCAGGGATCAAACCCAGGTCGCCTGCAATGCAGGCAGATACTCAAATGCTTTACCGTCTGAGCCACCAGGGAAGCCCTGTACAGGGTGATCATATACTTTACTTTCCAAACCAGGGCAGTTTTAAGAGTAAAGTGGGGGGATGTACTACTAGTAATTGTGCAGAGACAACAGCGTATCCCATGACAGTCCAGGGCTAATTTAATGTACCACTGTTTTATGTAATGTAGCTATCTCAGGTGTGGGCTTATTTTTGTTCAGTCACTCAGCTGTGCTCAACTCTTTGCGACCCCATGAACAGCAGCACGCCAAGTTTCCCTGTCCTTCACTATCTCCCAGAGTTTGCTCAAACTCATGTCCGTTGAATCAGTGATTCCATCCAACCATCTCATCCTCTGTTGCCTACTTCTCCTCCAGCCCTCAGTCTTTCCCAGCATCAGATGAAGTCTAGATTAATATGAAGAGTTCTTGGGAAAGAACCAGACAAGTGAAAGAGGCGGCAGTTAAAGGTCTGTCCTGACAAAGGGCATTTCACTACCAGGAGAAACTTCCGCCAGGACCAGCTAAGCCAAAGGCCTTCTCCCCTCTATCTCTAATTCTCCCTCCCCACCATGACCCTGGAGATTCTAGAAGAAAAATATTGAATAGGAAGAGAATATTGAAGAGAAAGTTATAAAAACACTAAAAAGCATTAATGACGTCTGATTTCCTCACTGCTGATTTGCAAAAGCCTAGATCAGCTATGTACTTTGAACTGGATGAGTAATTGGACTTTTAAAAATCAGAAAATGAGGGCCTTTTTTTTTTTTCTTAAAGTATCTGCAAAAATTATAGGATCTACTTGAAATGATAGCAGTAATAATCGCTAATGTTTATGTAGTGATTTAATACATTTTTCTTTATATGTCAAATGCTGTTCTAATTATTAGTTGAAGTATTCACATTAGTTTAATGTATATTGTATTCACTAACATATACATTAATTATAATTAATTGTGGGAGCTAGGAGCTGGGATTGGACTCTGATGGTTTGGTTCTCTTGGATCTGAGCTTCCTGCTACTAAGTATTGCCTCCTTCAGATGAACTGCCTCTGCAGAGAGCAATCAAAGATAGTAGTAGGGGAAAGTTAAATTGCTATACAACAGTACCTCATTGATTCTGACCTATTTAATGAAATAATTAGACATGCATAAGAATGCAGTGACAGTGTTTAAGAATCACTGGTAACTAGAAAACTGGAGAGAAAATTGTGATTCTAGAACTGTAGACTTGATATAATCACCTCAACGTATCAAAACTAAGAGAACAAATGAATTTCTTAAGGAGTGGATACAAGGTGTCCAATTAAGAGTCTGTTGAAATACTTCCTGTCAGTCATTGTGTATCTCTATAGAACAGGGAGAGGCAATGGGGATGTTGTGAGAATGAAGAGCTTGAGAAGAGAAACAAGAGAAGCCAAGTGTCCCTGGAGACAAGACTTCCAAGGAGAATAGTCATCAGTGTTATACAAAGCAAAAAGGATGCTAATGCAAAAAATCATGAATAGGGCTTTTGTTAGTTCTTTTTTATTTTTTAAAGGAAGAAAATTTTGCCTTGTTAAAATCAATTTCCTGCCTATGAGAGTCAAGATCAAATGAAATAGCCTTCTTTTTCCAGGTTCCACCTAGACTGTGCTGAACATGTGGCTAGATCTTAGCTGGACCACATCCAGCAATGTTAAGTAATTCTGAAGGATGTGGTGTTTTGTAGCTTTATCACAAATGATTTGTCTAATTTTTATGATTTGTAATTGTGGGCTACTCCAAAGAACAGGGTGTCTCAGGCTTTTCATGATAAGGCTAAACACAATTGGAAACCAATGATGTTCTTTTTCTCGGTAAAGTAAATTTAGTGTCACAAATCTGGGTCAGAAACTAGCTTTATGAAAGGGGGTCCGGATGTCTCTGCAGCTTCCTCTTTGCATCAGAGGCCAGAATCTAGTCAACTTGGTCCAGATTATTGCCAGTCTGTGCAGCTGCTCTTTCCATTGCTTCTCCCTGTGGATGGCCACCAATTAAGTTGTGCTGAACCATTATGAGGTTCAGTAGTGTTTGCAAACCACACACTGCCTCCTTGTAGACCATTGATAGGAAAGAAAAATGGAGGCTTTACTCTGTACAGATGAACCTGTCACAACTTGAGATTAAACTGGTGAAATATATTTATAATTTGTTTGGAGTATGAAATGATAAACTAGAGCAGATAAGCACTAATCTAGCATGTTGCCCCCATTCCTCTTTTCTTTCTGTGCTTACTCCTTAAACATCAGGTTCACTTCGTCTATTAACACTTTGNACACACTGCCTCCTTGTAGACCATTGATAGGAAAGAAAAATGGAGGCTTTACTCTGTACAGATGAACCTGCCACAACTTGAGATTAAACTGGTGAAATATATTTATAATTTGTTTGGAGTATGAAATGACAAACTAGAGCAGATAAGCACTAATCTAGCATGTTGCCCCATTCCTCTTTTCTTTCTGTGCTTACTCCTTAAACATCAGGTTCACTTTGTCTATTAACACTTCGCAGGAGCTTGCCTCCTTTCTGGGTGCCTTTAAGGTAATANTTAAACTGGTGAAATATATTTATAATTTGTTTGGAGTATGAAATGACAAACTAGAGCAGATAAGCACTAATCTAGCATGTTGCCCCATTCCTCTTTTCTTTCTGTGCTTACTCCTTAAACATCAGGTTCACTTCGTCTATTAACACTTTGCAGGAGCTTGCCTCCTTTCTGGGTGCCTTTAAGGTAATAGCTATTAAGCTCTTTTATTTCTTAAATTACAGATTGAGTCAACAAGATTTGCTTTATTGCTTTGTCACTTTCCATTTGGAATAAGAAATGCAAAAATTTTAAGTCTTCTATTAGTATTTAGTTTGAAAGCTGCAGACTCACTGTGAACCTAACTTTTTCTGTACCATAGAGCCACCACTGAGAGAGTTGTCCTTGTTGCTAAGTTGTGTCTGACTCTTTGCGACCCTGTGGACTGTAGCATGCCAGGCTCCTTTGTCCTCCACTGTCTCCCAGGGTTTACTCATCATCTCATCCTCTGCCACCCTTTCTCCTATTGCCTTCAGCCACTGCGAGAGCCTGCAGTAAAAGAAATGGCAGAAAGGGGACTAGAGATACTTCTCATTCATTTAGGACTTCCTGGTTTAGAGGCACTCCATTCATACCATGGGAACTTAGTTGATTTAGCTTCCACAGTCTGATTCTCCAGTTCTTTATGCCTTAGAATCTTTAGCATAAAGGTTGTGATGGATAGATTATTAGATGCAATAAGTGCTTGGCTTTTACAATTATTAGAAGATATTAGCTGAGGTAGTAACTTAATTCTTCTAGTGGATGACTGCTCACCCGTCTTTTATAGTCTCCTCAGTTCAGTTCAGTCTCTCAGTTGTGTCCGACTCTTTGCAACCCCATGGGGTGCAGCGTGGGGAGCAAGGATGCTTCCCTGTCCATCGCCAATTCCCGGAGCTTGCTCAACTCATGTACGTTGAGTCTGTGATGCCATCCAACCATCTCATCCTCTGTCGTCCCCTTCTTCTGCCTTCAATCTTTCCCAGCATTAGTGTCTTTTCCAATGAGTCAGTTCTTCGCATCAGGTGGCTGAAGTATTGGAGCCTCATTAGCAACTGTCAAAAGTCATAGAACTTTTTTTTTTTTTGACACGTACCCTTTGCTGTATTTATTTTTGGCTTTGCTGGGTCTTTGTTGCTGCGTGCAGCCTTTCTCTACTTCCGGTGCACGGGCTTCCTATTGTGGTGGCTTCTCTTGTTGAAGAGCATGGGCTCTGGTCCCACAGGCTTCAGTAGCTCCAGCACAGGGCCTCATTAGCTGTGGCTCTCTGGCCCTACAGCATTCAGGCTCCAGTAGTGCAGCTCATGGGTTCTAGAGTGTGGGCTTAGTAATTGTGGCACACAGGGCCAGTTGCTCCGTAGCATGTGAAATCTTTCCAGACCAGGGATGGAACCCACATCCCCCGCACTGGCAGGCAGATTCTCCTACGTATCCTTTAGAGAGTTTTATCTTACACATGCTATTTTGGTATCTTATTTGAGTAGTTTAAAGAAGGAACCCAAAGAAAAGAGTCCAAGTTGGCCAGGCCTAATTGTAAAGATCCAAAGGGTATTCTAAAGAAACAGGTCAATGTAGCAAATTTACCATAAGAACGCTACTCGTTCTTNCATGAAAGAAAAATTAAGGGTAAAATCACTTAGGTTTACTGAGTAATGATTGTACTATCACAATTAATAGGACAGTCAGTCTTATAATCACCTTGTAGTGACTTGGAGACTTTTCTTGGTCAGGCAATCATTCAGTCTGCAAATTGTTTTTGAAAACGTACTGTGAACCAAGCTCTATTGTAGGTGCTGGGAACACAGCAATGATTAATAAAGATGAAATTCCTGTCTTACATGGAACTTACATAACAAGTGAGAAGTCAGAGATCTAGAGAAGATAATAAGTGCTTTGAAGAAAAATAAAGCAAGGAAAGGGAAAGAGGAGAGAGTGATGTGTTGGGAAGACATAATTTTGAATGAAGTCATTTAGGTAAACCTTACTGAGAAGCAAAGACCTGAAGGAAGTCCTTTGTGGAAGACACTTGCTCCTTGGAAGAAAAGCTATGACTAACCTAGACAGCATATTAAAAAGCACAGACATTACTTTACCAACAAAGGTCCATCTAGTCAAAGCTATGGTTTTTCTAATAGTCATATATGGATGTGAGAGTTAGACTATAAAAAAAGCTGAATGCCAAAGAATTGATGCTTTTGAACTGTGGTGTTGGAGAAGACTCTTGAGAGTCCCTTGGACTGCAACAGATCCAACCAGTCAATCTTAAAGGAAATCAGTCCTGAATATTCATTGGAAGGACTAGTGCTGAAACCAAAACTCCAATCCTTTGGCTGCCTGATGCAAAGAACTGACTCTTTGGAAAAGACCCTGATGCTGGGAAAGCATCAGGCAGGAGGAGAGACCCTGAAGGCAGGAGGAGAAGGGGACAACAGAGGATGAGATGGTTGGATGACATCACCAACTCGATGGACATGAGTTTGAGTAGGCTCCGGGAGTTGGTGAAGGACAGGGAAGCCTGGCGTGCTGCAGTCCATGGGGTCACAAAGAGTCAGACACGACTGAGCCACTGAACTGAGACTGGTTGAGAAGATGATAGAAGTCTTGTAAGTCAAAATGTGATGAAACAGTTGTTGCAAGTGGAGCACAAAGAAGGATTATGAATCAGAAATTTCACAAGACAATAGATACCATTTGTTCAACATAGCACACATACACATACTATAAAGACAGTGAGTTTGCCAATACACCAATGACTAGAGGAAGCCAAAAGTCTCATGACACATGTTTCCTGGAGTTCATCTTAATGCTGCCAGTGTTGTGAAATGGATGCTTTGGAATTCGGTGCCAAAGAATTTATGCTTGGTTTTTGCTTTGTTTATTCATAGTTTATTCAGCTTATGCTTGAGTGTTGGTGAGTTCCTAGCACTGCACTGAGTCTTCCTATGTGCACTGTCTGTGGAAAACTAGTGGACCAGCTGTATTTGGGTATATTTTAAGGCAGATTACAAAACAATATTCATGTCTTCTGAGGCTTCCTAGATGGTTCAGTGGATAGAGAACCTGCCTGCAGTACAGGAGATACAGGTTGGATCCACGAGTCTGGAAGATCCCTTGGAGGAGGGCATGGCAACCTCTAGTATTCTTCCCTGGAGAATCGCATTGACAGAGGAGCCTGGAGGGCTCCAGTCCATGGGGTCGCAACGAGCTGGACATGACTGAAGCAAGTGAGCACTAACGCGTTCAAGTCTTTTACCTCCTTTACCTATAAAGACTGTGTATCCATCCTAAAGGAAATCAACCCTGAGTATACATCAAAAGGACTAATGCTAAAGCTCCAGTACCTTGACTACCTGATGTGAAGAGCTGACTCATTGGAAAAGACCCTGATGCTGAGAAAGACTGAAGGCAAAAGGAGAAGGCAGTGGCAGAGGAAAGATGGTTAGATGGTCACCAACTCACCAGACATGAGTTTGAGCAAACTCCAGGAGATAGTGAAGGACAGGGAAGCCCAGTGTCCTGCAGTCCATGGGATTGCAAAGAGTTGGACATGACTTAGCTACTGAACAACAACAATCATATTCGAAATGAAAAATGCAAAGATATCCTTTTAAATTTTGGCCTGTTTATTACTTATTTCATGTAAATCTCTATTTCCCAAGATGTTTTATTGCAAAAAGATAATCTTGTAATTTTATATATCTCTCTATATAAATAGGTATATAAATATACTGGGCATCTATTCTACTTTTCCATAGCCCATGAGAAAGACAAAAAGACTTTTATTTATGCCTTTGAGGAGCTCAAAGTATAGAGTAGATCAATAAATTGTAATAAGTTTTCACATATTCTCTAAGTTAATTTTTAAATTACTTTTAATTTTCCCTCCCTCTCAAATCTTCATGAAGGGCAGAGACTGTATTTTATTTGTTCATTTCTGCTCTTCTAGTTCTTGCTAACTGTCTGGCATAAAGATTTAGTGAGTAAATAGTGGGCCCTTATCTGAATTGTTTTCTTTGTTGATTGCCTATATGAGAAACTCCACATAAGTCAGTCTGGAGTGGTTTAAGTAAACCACTGTGTTATGTGCTGTGTATGCTCAAGCGAAGATGAGGAGGATGGTAATTGTTCCAATTATCCCAGTGCTGTGTTTCTACAGTCATTTTATTTGGTGCAGGCTAGGCTTGCTAATTACTTTATACCCAAGTGGAAAGTCATTAAAAGGCATGTCTCTGCAAAGCAGGGGGGTAGGGGTTGCAAAGCTGACTTTCCGGGTTCCTCTTTTTCTTATGATTTATGAGTCTTTACCTGCCAATCTCCCTTGATATGTAAACACATGGTCCTTCTATGTTGATAAATCAAGTAAATTTTGTGTGTTTTATAGCGTAATATCCTCTTGGGACACCATATAACATCGACACTACAGGGATAAATTTGGACAGACTTAGAATAGAGTCTGTTTTTTAATGATCTTTGTGGGATTTACTGCTAATGTGGTAATTTGGAAAACTGATTTTCTTTTTCTTTTTCTTTTTTTGCACCAGAAACACTGTCTTTACATTGAAATAGCAAAGAGTTCAATCATCACCAACTCCTTTCTGATTTCATCCCCCAATTTTGGAGTCACAGAGGGTTTCAGGGCCAAATGTAACTTCTGAATTAACTCTTAAGTCACCAACTTGAACTTAAACATATATTTTGGACTTCCCTGGTAGTCCAGTGGCTAAGACTTCATGCTTCTAACAGTGCTGGGGACATGGGTTCGATCCCTGGTGAGGCAACTAGATTCCACATGCCACGACTGAGAGTTTGCATGCCACAACTGAGACCTGGCTCAGCCAAATATGTAAATAAATACTTAAAAAAAATCCATGTATTTTGGTTCTTAGTGTAGTCTTAAGGGTATTAATTATTATCTAAAGAGGAAGCTGGATGATAAAAGTGGTTTAAAAGTACTGTTATTTTTTTATAGTTTCTGGAACCAAAAAACAGACTTTCATTTTACAAATAAAACAATTAAAAAGATGTATTTTGTTCTTGCCAACTTTTTGCCTGGAAACACTTTTGTGTGTGTGTTTGTAAGAGGGGGAAAAGAAAGCTGTATCAAGGATTATCAGTTGTGGCAGTCATGGGTTAATTAATAAAACACCTTCATCTAAGATACACCTTTTCTTTTTAATTTAAACAAATAACTTTTACACAACATTGCTAAGGCAAGGTAGCAATAAATATCAATGCAAAGATTGTTCTTCAGGCTCTGTCTTGTTTACTGGGTGAATAATTTCTGATTTCTCTAAACTTTTCTCCAGATTTGACTTCCTTTCTAAGTCACAGCACTGGCTAGTGATGGACCCAGATATACTCTGCCATGCTAAGTTGCCTCAGTTGTGTCTGACTGTGCGACCCTATGGACAGTAGCCTGCCAGGCTCTTCTGTCCTTGGGCTTCTCTGTCCAGGCAAGAATAGTGGATTGGATTGCCATTCCCTTCTCCAGGGGATCTTTCTGACCCAGGGATTGAACAAGAGTCTCTTATATCTAACCTGGATTGGCAGGCAGGTTCTTTACCACCAGGGCCACCTGGGAAGCCCCAGATTTACTATGAAATATTAGTAAGCAGAAGTATACTGCATTTTCTAAAATGACTTCCACATTGAATAGAGGTTATATTTACTCTTCAGACGTTGTTGTTTGGTCGTGAAGTCACATCTGACTCTCTGCAATGCTATGGACTGCAGATAAGCCATGCTCCTCTGTCCTCCACTATCTCCTGGAGTTTACTCAAATTCATGTCTGTGGAGTCAGTGATACTGTCTAACCATCTCATCCTCTGCTTTCGGTGTCCTACATTAATGTTTTTTGAGTGCCCCCTTTAACAGTGGTCGGGCAATGTTTACTTTACAGTATAACTTTACATAGGAAATAGCACAATTGAATGCAGTTTTAGCTGGAAAGAACTTTAGAGGTCTTCTAGTCCAATGACTGATTGTGTGGATGAGGATTATCTTAGCAAGGCTGCTATAAGAAAATGTCACAGACCGAGTAGCTTAAATAATCAACACGCATTTCTCACAGTTCCTGTGGCTGAGAAGTCCAAGATGAAGGTGCTAGCCAACTCAGTTTCTGGTGAGAACCCTCTTCCTGGTTTTAAGACTGCTGCCTTCTTACCATGTCCCCACATGATGGAGAGAGCGAGATCCCTCCCTCTCTTCCTCTTCTTATAAAGCCACTAATCTCTTAAGAGCCTCACTCTCACGGCCTCATCTAACCCTAATTTCCTCCAAAAAGGCTGATCTCCAAATATCATCACAGTGGGGGTTAGGGCTTTAACATATGGATTTTGGTTATGGTGGTGGTAGAGGCACAAACATTCAGTCCAAAGCAAGGACTCTGAGATCAGAGAAGTCAAATGATGTGTAAGATCACACAGAAAGTTAATGGCTAAAGTAGACCTAGGAGTCTCATCTTTTAAGTGATTTATTATACTTTGGGTTTCCCCATTAAACTCACAATGGAAACACTCTAAGGCAATGATTATCTAATGTTTATCCCAGCCTCAGATGATGAAAGAAGGTGCATGTCAGCATTCTAATTTTTTGCATAGATGGAGAAGTACAGAATGTAAAATCTCCTCTGAAAGTCCTCATGATCCCTGCCGTGAGGCCTATAAAAGGCCTTGTCTTTGGGGAGACATTAACTGGGAGCTATGACAAGACTGGAGAGTTGCTCCATTCCCTTCCTGAGCCCCTCCCCTTAGTTATAATAAATGCCAGGAGTGAAGACAAGTAGATTCTACAGCAGATGTGTTGACGAAATTACTTGGTGAGCGGGAAAATTGGAGAAGTTTAGCTTGATGGACAGGAAATGCAGCCAGTTGCATAGCTCCATTAACTCCAGATAGCCTTGAGACTGGACTTCACTACTGAGTAATGAGTGAGGCCTTGGAGGAAGAGATGTCATCTTGGCTGCCCCAGCCTTGACTGAGCTCCCTACTGAGTAGAGCCAAGTAAGTCAGCAACATCGTGTTGTGCAGAATAACTGCCCCATTATTCTGTGAACTTAGCTCACAGAGTCATGAGAAGTAACACACCGTTGTTGTTTTAGACTGTTCAGTTTTAGGATGCTATGTTATACAGCAAAAAATAACTGAAACAGTTTACAAAATCTGTATGTTGGCCCATGTATCTACTCCTTCCTGCCTTGGAACATCTTTAGTTCATAGACTGACCCAGTTACTTTCCCAGTTTCTGCACGAAGATAGAAATACGTGAGAATCCTTCACGTGACCGCAATCCTCTGTCATAAATTCTCAGCCACTGTATGCCTCTCCTCCTCTCTGCCCATCACTGCCAGTGTCTGCAGGCAGGCAGCCTGGAACCTAGACATTTCAGCTAGTTTCAGGCACCCCTGTCATTCTCAAATTGCAGCTGTCCCATGGAACCCGGCTCCTGCCTTGCTTCCCCACTCTCTGCTCTGTCCCCTTTCACTGTCTTGAACTGGACAGTCCTCCCACTAAACCTTCCTGGATGGTTGGAGTACGGGTTTCCTACCTAGCCCCTGGTGATTCTTTGTCTTTAAGAATAGATTCTATTTCCAGGCCCAAACAGTTAGCAGGGGAACAGAAGAGTTTGTAAAACACACGGACAAACTCTTTGGGATGCGTAACAGTGTTATAGAGCAGACAAAACATGGACTTTGGAGTCTTACCAACCTGGTTTATGTTCTAGACTGCCATTTGCTAGCTTGTAATTTGGGGTCAACTTTCTCCATCTCTTTAAGAGTCCATTTTCTAATTTGTGAGACAGGTACTAAGTAAACCAGCTATAGCTGTTGTTAATTTCTCCCATACGACACTGCTTCTGCAGCTCTGTTGGTTCCCCATCCTTGGTGGCTGTGGAAGACTTCTTACTTCTCCCGGCCAGCACGCACATTGAAGTTCCAGCTCATCTCACACCCAAGCCAGCCGTGTCTAGATAGGGTTTCCCAGAAAAGCAAGCTGCTTGATAAGCAAATTGACAGTTGAAAGGCCACACGTAACTGATTCCTTGTAGGTCTTCTGCTCCATTTTCTTTAGACTTGGGCTGATTTTCATTAGCTCTTCTGCACACGAGCGTGTTCAGATTTACATGTCTGCCCTACCCTTCCTTCCTTCTTGCTACTATAAATCCTTTGGAAATCTGGTTAGCTTTAATTGACGATGGTGAGGCAGTTTTGCACTGTTGCTAAGTAGTATCCTAATCGCGGCTCAGTTTCCCCTATGCATGTGTGTATATGTGTGTGTGGTGTGTCTGTGTACTTCATGACTAAGCTTCTATACACACTGTCAAAATTTGGGGGACAAAAAAGCAAACAAAATCTATAATTTTGTAAACAAATCCAACCCATTTTGATGCTGTACTCGGTTTTGTAAGTTGTTTTAATCACATAGGAGAAGACAAAAGACGTTGGGAGTGTTTATTCTAACTCCAGAACTGTATCCCTATTACTGTATTGGATGCCCTGATGACTGGGAGTGATGCAGAAGGGAGGAGGTAATATGTAAATACACTAATCAAATCAATGCAAGTCATAATACATCCCTTTAAAGGGTCTGGGAGACAGCTGTGTAAAAAATGCTTTTCATTTTCATAGGTTTGGGTGAACCTCTTTAGCAAATCCCATCTCCTTGAGTCTGTGATTCGAGCTCTGTGTGTTTTTTACTTTGATTATTTTTGGCTCTTGTTTTCTTGTGGGGCTACATATGGTAGAAGTTGGCACTTCAGGCATAAATGGCTAGTCTTATTTTCTTCTCTTTGTGGCCAGTTGGCTTGGTAACTTTTGTTTTCAATAACTGAGCTACAGAAGCATGCAAGCAGAGCTTTTGTGAGGTTTCCCTCTGTGACCAGAGTGGGGGATGGTGATATGACAGCTGTCTCAAAGGTTTTCTTGGGAAAGTATGGATCGTCGTCTTTGGAGAAAGAATTTTTCTCTTTTTCTTTTAGTCCTAAAAGATTCAGCAGATTATTTCACTTTATAGAACTCTGTACCATCATTCCAAGGCCTTAATCAGGTCACAACTTTTGGCCACTTGTTTTATACGCAGGAAATATTGGTATCAGTGTAAAAGTTAAAAAGTCAGACAGATGCTCCCATTTCCCTGGGCTCCTGATGGAGATGAGAGAGAGGAGGAAGGGTTGGAAGGGGGAGTTCAAAGAAACCAGAATGGTCTTCTGAGTTGTCTTAAGGAGAAAGCAAGAGACGAGAACAAGAACCTTGTGAAACACGGTTTTCAAAAGTTTTCAGTTTTTAATCAAAATAGTAAAAGACAGGTGTGNAATATTGGTATCAGTGTAAAAGTTAAAAAGTCAGACAGATGCTCCCATTTCCCTGGGCTCCTGATGGAGATGAGAGAGAGGAGGAAGGGTTGGAAGGGGGAGTTCAAAGAAACCAGAATGGTCTTCTGAGTTGTCTTAAGGAGAAAGCAAGAGACGAGAACAAGAACCTTGTGAAACACGGTTTTCAAAAGTTTTCAGTTTTTAATCAAAATAGTAAAAGACAGGTGTGAGGCAGGGTGAGCATATTTTAATGACAAGGTACAAGTTTTAGTGGTGAAATGGAATAATCTCTAATGCTGAATTTTAGAAATAAATTGTGTTGGCTCCTTCATTCCTAAATTGAAGAACCTGGAGTAATCTCTAGGGAATAGAGGGACACAGAATCCCTCAGGATCATTTTTGGAAGGTGGTATTAATAAGGTAAGGTATCTGGCATGTGTCTGTAACATTTCTAGTGTGTCATTTCCTGCCGCTGCTGCGGCTAAGTCGCTTCAGTCGTGTCCGACTCTGTGTGACCCCATAGACGGCAGCCCACCAGGCTCCCCCGTCCCTGGGATTCCCCAGGCAAGAACACTGGAGTGGGTTGCCATTTCCTTCTCCAGTGCATGAAAGTGAAAAGTGAAAGTGAAGTCTCTCAGTCATGTCTGACTCCTAGCAGCGACCCCATGGCCTGCAGCCCACCAGGCTCTCCCATCCCTGGGATTCTCCAGGCAAGAACACTGAAATGGGTTGCCATGTCATTTCCTGGGGGAGGGTAAATTATGAGAGTGGAGGTTTCTCTCACTGAAACTCTGGAAGAATCCTCTGGGTACAGTTTTTCCTGGAGGTAGGAGAACAGATAGAATGCCTAATATAGTTTCCAGAGGTCAGATGCCTATGGATAATTCAGCCTGCTTAAATAATTTGCATTGACACCACTACATTTATCTTCTCGTGTACATTTCTGTCTAATTCTCTCTGTCACATGGGTAAAGAACCAAGAAAGCTCTCATATTAAGTACAGTCAGTATTTCTCAAAGACAGATTCCTAAGAAACCAAAAGAGAATTGGAAGGTATAAAAGTACACTGAACAACATTATTAATCGGTAAGAAGAAAGAAGATATAAGACTAAAAGTAACTTGGAATGCCAAGCCCCATTGAATGTATTTCCTCAGTATCTTCTGAAACAATCCACTTCTCTCTTAACCTGTTACCACTGCCGTGGTCTACGTATACGTAGTTTCCTCTCTGGATTACTCTGACAATTTCTAATTGAATTCACTCATGTTCGGCTTTTCTCTATCTCCATCCAATATCTGCACTATTGCTATTACCCTTTGGATAAAAACCTTTCAGTCACTCTACACAGTCTGTTGTATAAAGTCAGATTTCCTTGTGTGGCTGACAGTGCCATCAGGACCTTTCTTATTGTACTGTGTGTGTGTTGTACTTCGTCACTCAGTTGTGTCTGACTGTTTATGACCCCGTGGACTGTAGCCTGCCAGGCTTCTCTGTCCACGGGGATTCTCCAGGCAAGAATACTGGAGTGGGTTGTCGTNGTCAGATTTCCTTGTGTGGCTGACAGTGCCATCAGGACCTTTCTTATTGTACTGTGTGTGTGTTGTACTTCGTCACTCAGTTGTGTCTGACTGTTTATGACCCCGTGGACTGTAGCCTGCCAGGCTTCTCTGTCCACGGGGATTCTCCAGGCAAGAATACTGGAGTGGGTTGTCGTGCCCTCCTCCTTCCCGACCCAGGGATTGAACCCAGGTCTCCCACACTGCAGGTGGAGTTTTTACCAGCTAAGCCACCAGCCCACCTATCTCTGTTTAGCTTTGCTCCCACAGTAGTAGACCTTTTTACATTTATGGCTTTTCCGACTGGAGTGACTTTTTGGAAGTGAAGTCGCTCAGTCATGTCCGACTCTTTGCGATCCCATGGACTGTAGGCTTCTCTGTCTATGGGATTTTCCAGGCAAGAGTACTGGAGTGGGTTGCCATTTCCTTCTCCAGGGGATCTTCCTGACGCAGGGATCGAGCCCAGGTCTCCTGCATTGCAGGCAGACGCTTTACCCTCTGAGCCACCAGGAAGCCACCAGTGACTTTTTAACCCCCTATTTTTCCCTATTTCACCTCTTCCCCACCAAAGTAGTACTTATATTTTTAAAGAAGAAAAACAAAACAAAACAGTGAAACACCCAAAACCAAAACAAGAAACAGGATCCTACAGAGGATTGGTAATGGGAGACTTTTTCTAGTGTCAATATCAGGATTATGGTAACATCATGAGCTGTTTGTCTTTACCTTAGGCAGAAGACCCCTCATTCAAACATCAAACACTTAAAAAAATATTTTAATGCATTTATTTTAATTGTACAGCTGATTTGCAATGTTGTATTAGTTTTAGATGTATAGCACAGTGATTCAGTTATATACACATATGCTCCTGCTGCTGCTAAGTCGCTTCAGTCTTGTCCGACTCTGTGCGACCCCATAGACAGAAGCCCACGAGGCTCTCCCGTCCCGGGATTCTTCAGGCAAGAACACTGGAGTGGGCTGCCATTTCCTTCTCCAATGCATGAAAGTGAAAAGTGAAAGTGAACTCGCTCAGTCGTGTCCGACTCTTGGCGACCCCACGGACTGCAGCCCACCAGGCTCCTCCGTCCACGGGATTTTCCAGGCAAGAGTACCGGAGTGGGGGTGACATTGCCTTCTCCAATATACACACATATATGTATCTGTCTTTTTTCAGACTCAATACCCCATTTCCCTTTGGTAACCAGAAGTTTTCTGTGTCTGTAGGTCTATTTCTGTTTTGCATATAAGTTCATTTGTATCATTTTTTTAGATTCCACATATAACCGATATCATAGGCTATTTGTCTTTTTCTGTCTGGCTTACTTCACTTAGTATAGTAATCTCCAGGTCAATCCATGTTGCTGCGGATGGCATTATTTCATTCATTTTTATGGTGGAGTATATTCCATTGTGTGTGAGTAGGTGTGTGTAGAACACGTATCTTTATCCATTCATCTGTGGATGGGCATATAGGTCCTGCCGTGTCTTGGCCATTGTAAACAGTGCTGCTGTGAACACTGGGGTGCATGTATCTTTTCCAATTATAGTTTTCTCCAGACATATACCCAGGAGTGGGATTGTAGGATTATATAGTAACTCTATTTTTAGTTTTTAAAGGAACTTCCAGATTGAACTCCATAGTGTGTCTGCCAATTTATTGGTATGTTGCTACTGACAGGGTAGGATGGTTACCTTTTCTCCACATTTTCTCCAGCATTTATTACTTGTAGACTTTTTGATGGTGGCCATTCTGACTGGTGTGACGTGATACCTTACTATAGTTTTGATTTTCATTTCTCTAATAATTAGCAATGTCGAACATCTTTTTATGTGCCTTTTGGGCATCTGTATGTCTTCTTTGGAGAAATCTCTATTTAGATCTTCTATCCATTCTTTTGACTGGATTATTTTTATATTGAGCTGTGTGACCTGTTTAGATNGGAACTTCCAGATTGAACTCCATAGTGTGTCTGCCAATTTATTGGTATGTTGCTACTGACAGGGTAGGACGGTTACCTTTTCTCCACATTTTCTCCAGCATTTATTATTTATAGACTTTTTGATGGTGGCCATTCTGACTGGTGTGACGTGATACCTTACTGTAGTTTTGATTTTCATTTCTCTAATAATTAGCAATGTCGAACATCTTTTTATGTGCCTTTTGGCCATCTGTATGTCTTCTTTGGAGAAATGTCTATTTAGATCTTCTATCCATTCTTTTGACTGGATTATTTTTATATTGAGCTGTGTGACCTGTTTAGATATTTTGGAAATTAGTCCCTTGTTGGTCCCATCATTTGTAAACATTTTCTCCCATTCTGTATGTTGTCTTTTTGTTGATGGTTTCCTTTGTTGTGCAAAAGCTTTTAAATTTAATTAGGTCCCATTTATTTATTTTTGATTTTTATTTTCTTAACTCTAGGAGGTAGATCCAGAAAGATACTGCTCAGATTTATGTCAAGGAGTGTTGGAGTGTTCTGCCTAGGTTTTTTTTCTAGCAGTTTTGTAATATCTAGTTTTATATTTATGTCTTTAATCCATTTTGAGTTTACTTTGTATATGGCGTTAGATAATTTCATTCTTTAACATGTAGCTGTCCAGTTTTCCCAGCATCACTTGTTGAAGAGACTGTATATTTTTGCCTCTTTGTCATAGATTAATTGACCATAGGTGCATGGGTTTATTTCTGTACTTTCTATGCTGTTCCATTGATCCATATGTTTGTTTTTGTGCCAGTATCATGCTGTTCTGATTATTGTAGCTTTATTATATTGCCTGAAGTGAGGGAGAGCTATTCCTCGGTCTCCATTCTTCTTTCTCAAGAATGGGTTGGCTATTCCAGGCATTTTGTGTTTTCATATAGATTTTAAGATTATTCATTCTAGTTCTGTGAAAAAATGCCATTGGTAATTTCATAGGGATTATACTGAATCCAATATCATTACCTTGGATAGTATAGTTATTTTAAGTGATTTGAAGGTAGTAGTTAAGTCTTGATTTATGTTTTTATACGTATGCATAGACTGAAAGTTTAATAAGAAAAAAGGGTACCAATTATAATAGCAAAAAGAAAAGGAAAAAAAGTGAGTTACCTAGGAGTAGATTTTATATATTTAAGACCTACATGATAAAATTGTTAGGGTTTCTTAAATGGAGAGATCCATTGAGTTAGTCTGTTTCAGCTTCTCTAACAGAGTAGGCCGTGTAACATATCTGCAGACTGATTAACTTATAAACAATAGCAGCTTATTTCTCACAGTTCTGAAGGCTCTGAGTCTAAGACCAAGGCATTAGAGTGGTTGTGTTCCGGTGAGGATACTCTTCCTGGTCTCCTCCTTATTGTATCCTTACATGGTGAAAGGAGCTAAGGATCTTTGTAGGGCCTCTATTATAAGGTACTAATCCCATTTATGAGGATTCTAACCTTGCCCAATACTTTGGCCATGTGATGGAAAGAGCTGACTCATTGGAAGAGACCCTAATGCTGGGAAAGATTGAAGGCGGGAGGAGAAGGGGACAACAGAGAATGAGGTGGTTGGAAGTCATCACCGACTCAATGGACATGAATTTGAGCAAACTCTCGGAGGTGGTGAAGGACAGGAAAGCCTGGTGTGCTGCTGTCCGTGGATTGCAGAGTTGGACACGACTGAGCAACTGAATAGCAACCTTGTCCAACCGAAAGTCTCACTTTCTAATACCATCACCTTTAGGGGTTAGGATTATAACATTTGAATTGAGTGAGTGGTACAAACTTTCAGACTATAGCAGGTATCTTTGTTCATGAGTATAGACTCAGTATCAGAAGGATGTTACGTCTTTTCCTTTCAATTTGTTATGTAGAAGCATAGGAAATTATGAGCTTTGTAGGTCAAAAGCAGTTTAATTTCAAAGTCAAAGGTTTAAACTAATATTTAAGTGCAGTTATAATTCAGATACAAATATGATTTTTATAGAAGTTTGATAAGTTTTTCTATAATTTATATGGAAGATCAAAAGCCTAAGGATACTTAAGCAGTGCTGAAGAACTATAAAAAGGCAAACGTACTTACTCTATCAGGTATAAATAATTATCTTGTGACAGTAATTAAGATAGTTTAGCATTGGCCCAGGAAGAGACAGTTAACCAACAGGACAGAGTAGAGAGCTCCCAAAGAATCCTGTGCCTGTATGGAACAGATGTCATCACAGATTCCTGAACTATGGTAGACTGTCCAATAAATGGTGCTGCAGAAACCCCAAAATGTGTTAACAATAAGATCACAAATCTGCAGACAATACGAAGCTCCTCTAAAGCAAGAAGAAACACTGACATAAGGAAATTATAGGAAGAGCCTTCATGGCCATTGGTGCAAGGGATGCAAATATGTTTCAGTGTTTAGGATCTACCTGTTCCATGACACAGAATTCATCCTGTTGTATCCGTGTCTGGTCTAGGTCCAGGTAAATTCTTTATTCTTATTTCTGAAGCCTCTTTTCTAGTCTACTTGTTTATGGGCTGCAGGCCCTCGGAAGTTATGGATACAGGAGGCTGGATGTGTAAAAAAAGGTCTTCTAGACTCTCAGAGAATCAATAGCCTCTATTTAAACAAGCTTAGTGTGGGATTCAGTTCAGAATATTCTGTGCCCATCACAAACCCACACATCCCTCCTCCCCTCCATCACATGATTAAATGGAGTTTCACTTTTGTTAGTGAACATTGGATGATGTGAATTTAAATAGTAAATCTGGTGAAATAAATATCATAGTAAATAATTCCAAAGGCAAATAAAATATTATGTGTTTATATGTTCTCTTGAACTAAATATTAAGCTCATCAAAATGATGTTTTCTGAAATCTTAGACCAGCTCATTAATAAAACTGTTCTTGCTGAGTAACATAATAAAGAATCTACAATCTATTTGGGTGTCATGAAAGGCTGTACAATTAAATTGAAGTATACATTGTTAGCAATGTAATTATCTAAAAAAAATGGTTTCAAGTCATTTGACAAATTAAAATACACACAGACATCATTATCATGGACTTAATGACTGCCAGCGAATAGCTTTCATTTCAAGCTGAAATGAAACTTTCCAATCCCTAAAAAGGAATCTGTACCAAACATCTTACATGTAGTCCTTGAGATAGACTACTATGGACTTTGGTAACATGCCAAAGAATGTTTAAACTACCGCACAATTGCACTCATCTCATGCACTAGCAAAGTAATGCTCAAAATTCTCCAAGCCAAGCTTCTACAGTATGTGAACCATGAAATTCCAGATGTTCAATCTGGTTTAGAAAAGGCAGAGGAACC
This sequence comes from Neotragus moschatus, assembly GCA_006410615.1. Classification (NCBI taxonomy): domain Eukaryota; kingdom Metazoa; phylum Chordata; class Mammalia; order Artiodactyla; family Bovidae; genus Neotragus; species Neotragus moschatus. The sequence continues at coordinate 782,992 of SJYA01000916.1, forward strand.
AAAGATCAGATTGCCAACATGCGTTAGATCATTGAAAAGGCAAGAGAGTTCCAGAAAAACATCTACTTTTGCTTTATTGACTATCCTAAAGCCTTTGACTGTGTGGATCACAACAAACTGTGGAAAATTCTGAGAAAGATGGGAATGCCAGACCACCTGACTTGCTTTGTGAGAAATCTGTATGCAGCTCAAGAAGCAACAGTTAGAAGAAAGGAGTATGTCAAGGCTATATATTGTCACCCTGATTATTTAACTTATATGCAGAGTACATCATGCAGAATTTCAGGCTGGATGAAGCACAAGCTGGAATCAAGGTTGCAGAGAGAAATATCAATAACCTCAGATATGCAGATGACGCCACCCTTATGGCAGAAAGTGAAGAAGAACTAAAGAGCCTCTTGATGAAAGTGAAAGAGGAGAGTGAAAGAGTTGCTTAAAGCTCAACATTCAGAAAACGAAGATCATGGCATCTGGTCCCATCACTTCATGGAAAATAGATGGGGAAACAGTGGAAGCAGTGTCAGACTTTATTTTTTTGTGCTCCAAAATCACTGCAGGTGGTGACTGCAGCCATGAAATCAAAAGACGCTTACTCCTTGGAAGAAAAGTTATGACCAACCTAGACAGCATATTCAAACCAGAGACATTACTTTGCCAACAAAGGTCCGTCTAGTTAAAGCTATGGTTTTTCCAGTAGTCACGTATGGATGTGAGAGTTGGACTATAAAGAAAGCTGAGCACCAAAGAACTGATGCTTTTGAACTGTGGTGTTGGAGAAGACTCTTGAGACTCTCTTGGACTGCAAGGAGATCCAATCAGTCCATCTTAAAGGAAATCAGTCCTGAATGTTCATTGGAAGAAATGATGTTGAAGCTGAAACTCCAATACTTTGTCCACCTGACGTGAAGAACTGACTCACTAGAAAAGACTCTGATGCTCGGAAAGATTGAGGGCAGGAGGAGAAGAGGATGACAGAGGATGATATAGTTGGATGGCATCACTGACTCGATGGACATGAATCTGAGTGAACTCCAGGAGATGGTGATGGACAGGGAGGCCTGGCGTGCTGCAGTCCGTGGGGTCACAAAGAGTCAGTCAGACACAGCTGAGTGACTGAACTGAAGTGAGTCCTTCAGGTGTCCAAATACCTGGACTATGTATCAACAATTCAGATTTGAAATTATTACTCAAATAAATGTTACAATTGAGGTGATCAAATAACAAGCTATATATAATCTTCCAACCAAACAACCCATTGAAGAGCACGTAGCAGAATTAAGATTTCAAACTTACCACAAATCCCAGACGTTTACATCCCTCAAATAAATGCATTCCATTCAAAAGCAAACAAAATAGCTTTTCAACATAAGAAGTCCTTTGAGTTTCAGAAAACCCCACCAAAGCCAAGTAAGTACTTCATCATGCAAATGAACTCCTTTCAGGGAGATGGCCAGTCAGCAGCATGCAGGGATGATACTGAGCAAAGCAGAGATTGTTTTCATCTTCTCAGCAGGGCAGATTCCTTATGCCACAGATTAAATGCAACCCCTTCCCTCAATGTCTTTAAAAGGAACAGCTTACAGATTTTTAAAAAGGATGTTTTAAATGAAGCAGGTTTCAAATAAAAATTTTTTCCTGTAACCTCTGAGTTAGCATTAAAGCAGTTTGTGGTAAAGTGGATATAGACACACAACTTTGGTGTTCCTGAATATGGTGACCACCAACTATTGATTTAATCATTTGGAGAAAACTAAGAGTCCTAGCATTTGTTATCATATCGGCTTCCCCTGTGGCTCAGCTGGTAAAGAATCTGCCTGCAATGTGGGAGACCTGGGTTCCATCCCTGGACTGGGAAGATCCCTGGAGAAGGGAAAGGCTACCCACTCCAGTATTTTGGCCTAGAGAATTCCATGGACTGTATAGTCCATGGGGTTGCAAAGAGTCAGACACAACTGAGTGACTTTCACTATCTTTATTAGTGTGGCACTGAGTGCATTGCTAACCCATCCAATTATTGAAAACTATTGTTAATCTCTGTTCATATTCTAGAATATAGAGGAGAGTGTACTGGAGTTGAAATTGTGACTGATTCTCAAGAGAACAGTACTAAATGGAGGCTCAGATGTGCCTTTCAGGGGCTTTGTGGGAGGAGAATGCCACATTTAGTAGGTACATCTTGGATAAAAACCATACGTGGACATGAATNTATTGAAAACTATTGTTAATCTCTGTTCATATTCTAGAATATAGAGGAGAGTGTACTGGAGTTGAAATTGTGACTGATTCTCAAGAGAACAGTACTAAATGGAGGCTCAGATGTGCCTTTCAGGGGCTTTGTGGGAGGAGAATGCCACATTTAGTAGGTACATCTTGGATAAAAACCATACATGGACATGAATGATGAGGATCTGATAGTGGGGGACAAATATAGAGTAGGTAAACTTTCCATCTTTGGGGCATTTTAGCTCCTGGAGAATTTAGGGCAGAAAATTGAGGACAGTGAAAAGAATTTTGTTACGTATGCTGTATGTTTGGATATAGTCTAATTGAATATGTTTTGAATTTTTTCTAAATTTCTTAGAGCTAGGACTAAATTTTCTTAAGTGTGACCCTATTCAGTTCAGTTCAGTTCAGTTGCTCAGTCGTGTCCGACTCTCTGCGACCCCGTGAATTGCAGCACGCCAGGCCTCCCTGTCCATCACNCCAAGTACTGCATTTTCAACTCTTTTGTTTACCGTGGTGGCTACTCCATTTCTCCTGAGGGATTCCTGCACGTAGTAGTAGATATAATGGTCATCTGAGTTAAATTCACCCATTCCAGTTCATTTTAATTTGCTGATTCCCAGAATGTCGACGTTCACTCTTGCCATCTCCTGTTTGACCACTTGTAATTTCCCTTGATTCATGGACCTAGCATTCCAGGTTCCTATGCTATATTGCTGTTTACAGCATCGGACCTTGCTTCTATCACCAGTCAGATCCACAACTTGGTATCGTTTTTGCTTTGGCTCCATCCCTTCATTCTTTCTGGAGTTATTTCTCCACTGTTCTCCGCACTGGGCACCTACTGACCTGGGGAGTTCTTCTTTCAGTATCCTATCATTTTGCCTTTTCATACTGTTCATGTTGTTCTCAAGCCATTATTAAGTCTTGAAAAAGTGTCTGTTCAGGTCCTTGCCCATTTTAAAACTGAGTCATGTATCTTTTATTTTGGAATTGTAGATATTCTCTACATATTCTAGATAAAAGTCTTTCATCCAATATATGGTTCACAAGTGTTTTATTTCATCTATGAGTGGTCATTTTACTTTCTTGTTGGTGTTGTCTGAAGTACAAAATATTTAATTTTCTAAAATCTGATTTTTAAAAAGTTTGTTTCTTTCTTGTGCTTTTGATGTGATATCTAAGTAAATATTGATTAACTCAAGGTCACAAACATTTACTTCTGTTTTCCTCTATAAGCTTTAAAGTTTTAGCTCTTACATTTAGGTCGTAACACATTGTGAGTTAATTTGTGGTATGAGTGAGGTAGGTGTCCAACTTCAGTTTTTTGTTGGTGAATATTCAGTCATCCAAAAACCATTTGTTGAAATACTATGCTTTCCCCTTTGAATTGTCTTGACACCTTATTGAAAATAGATGGGTAATATAAGGTTTATTTCTAGACTATCAACTTATCTTTTTATCTGTTTATTATGGTAGTTTCCTATTATTGCATCACAAATTATTACAAACATAATGACTTAAAATAATACAAATTAAAAATCTTATAGTATTTTGCAATGGTTTCACTGGGCTAAACCCAACTTTTTTGCAGGGCTGTGTTCTCTCTAGAGGCTCTGGGAGAGCTTTACTTTTGCAAGTTTCTAGACACTGTATGTATTCCTTTATGACTTCCCTGGTGGCTCAGATGGTAAAGCGTCTGTCTACAGTGCGGGAGACCCGGGTTCAATCCTTGGGTTGGGAAGATCCCCTGGAGGAGGGCGTCCAACCCTTGCATTTCTAGGATAAGTCTCACTTTATCATGCTGTATAATCCTTTTCATATATTGCTAGATTTAGTTTGCTATTTTATTGTTGAGAATTTTCATATCTATTTTTATAAGAGATATTTGCCTGTAACTTTTTCTTGTGATGTCTTTGCTTTGATTTATCAAGTTAATACTGCCTCATAGAATGTGCTAGGAAGTATTCCTTCTTGTATATTTTTGAATAGTTTATAAAGGACTTGGGTTAATTCTTCTTTAAATGGTTGGTAAAATTAAAAAGTAAGACTATTTAGGTCTAGCCTCTTATTGTTTGCTGTTCTAAAATTGATTCAATCTTTTATCTGTTACAGATCTACTCAAATTTTCTGTTTCTTTTTGAGTCAGGTTTGATAGTTTTATGTCTTTTTAGAAATCTGTTAATTGTCATCTAATTTAATAGCAAACAGTTCGTTCCAGATCCTTAAAAATTACATTTCATTTTACATGTTACGTATTTATACTTGTAGTTTATATAAGTATAAACTACATGTATGAAGTGCTCATGTTTTCAGTGTGCAGTTCTATGACTTTTAAACAAATGCATATCACCCAAGCCCTGTGAAGATACCGAATATTTTAATTATTTCAGAAATTTTCCTTGTGATCTTCCAATCTATTCCCTTCCTTTTGCTAAAGGTAAGTATTACTCTAATTTCTATCACAATAGCTTAATGTCCATTCTTAGGAAACCACTAATCTGTTTTCCACTACGGTGAACTAATTTGATATTCTAGCCTTTTGTATAAATGGAATCCTAGTTTGTACTCTATTTTTTTCTGACTTCCTTCACCCAGCATAACTATTTTGAGATTCATTTATACTGTTATATGTATCAGTAGTTTATTCTTTTTATTGCTGACTAGTATTCCATTGAATAGATATACCACAAATGTTTTCTCTCTGAGTGGCTTTCATTCATTCCCCTTTGCAAAACCCTTCCTTTGTAATCACAAACTCAGTTTTCTTTCTCTCCTTGCCTAATTTTCTTAGGCACTGGACTCCATCTTAGTCTCTTTGATCTTTTCCTTGTCTGAGCTTCCATCTCCTCCAGGCTAATATTTTATTCCTTTTCCATTACTCATTATGAAGAACAAAAACGTAAGTCATTATGAATTTCCCAAAGGCTGACATTCTGAGGATAGGAATTTAGGATGGGCTTATAAATTAGAGGTGCTTTTCCTTATGTTTGTTTTTGGATTCTCAGAACTGTATGGTGTACTCTTTTAAACTTCAGGGTAAATTGCCTCAAAAACCATTATGACAGAAAACACAGTATAAATAATAAAGAAATAAAATATCCTTCCAGTTACCAGTCTTTGATATGCCAGGTGTGGTTTAAGGAACTTCTGGTAAATCCTGGATATGGAGCATTAAGGCAGATCTGTTATCTATTATTCGGGCCTGAATATAGGAAGCCCACTTTTAGATAGTTTCCTCCCCCTGGGTATCTTGAACTGGGTGTTAAAGAGTGGAACATATGTTTTAGATGTAGAAATTCATGAATAAAATGGCCTTTGGGTAAGCCTAGGTATTTTAAACATCTGGTCCTCAAATGTAGAAATTAGGTTTATTTTCCTCTTGATGTAAGAACTGTCACGTAGATGGGGGAAAATGCAAGGCCATGATAACAGCCTTCTAACTGATCTCATTGTTTTCATTCTGTCTGCATACTATCATATTTTAATATTCCTATTTTTCTGAAGTGCAGATTTGATTGTTTCTTTCTAATTAAAAAAATAGTCTTTGGCAGTCTTCTGATTTCCTTAGAAGAATTTTCAGTTCCTATCACTTGGCACTAATGGCCTTTTACTGCTTATTTCCCTTTACCTACTACATCTTCTACAACTCTCTGCTGTAAGCAATGTGGCTAGCCTATGTATTTTCCTATCTCTGTATTTTTGTTCTTCTGTTTAGCTTGCCTAGAATACTTTTTCTTACTCCTGAAATGACAGCAACTTTCATTACTGGACTCCAGCGTCACCCTCTGTGAACTCTAACCTTGAGTGTTTTCCATCACAATTACTATCTCTTCTAGCTATTCTGGAGTTAACACAGCTAGCGTTTGCTAGTCACATACTAAGCAGTAGGTCATTAACAGACCCATAGCTGGTTAGTGGCAGGATTTAACTGCAGTGTTTCTCACTACCACACTGATACTTTTTTTTTTTAATTTTTATTTTTTAGTTTGTTTTGCTTTACAATACTGTATTCATTTTGCCATACATTGACATGAATCAGCCACAAGTGTACCTGAGTTCCCAATCCTGACCCCCCCCTCCCCCTCCCTCCCCACACCATCCCTCCGGATCATCCCCACCCATCAGTCCCAAGCCTTCTGCATTGAACCTAGANAGTTTGTTTTGCTTTACAATACTGTATTCATTTTGTCAATACATTGACATGAATCAGACACAAGTGTACCTGAGTTCCCAATCCCGACCCCCCCCTTCCCCCTCCCTCCCCACGCCATCCCTCAGGATCATCCCCGCCCATCAGTCCCAAGCCTTCTGCATTGAACCTAGACCGGCAATTCGTTTTACTTATGATATCATATATGTTACAATGCCACGCTCCTAAATCCTCCCACCCTCTCCCTCTCCCACAGAGTCCAAAAGGCTGTTCTGCACATCTGTGTCTCTCTTGCTTTCTCGC
>SJYA01000916.1:789902-898243 GCA_006410615.1 Neotragus moschatus
GCTTTCTTATCCATTCATCTCTGACACTCTGACATCCTACATGCCTTTTATCATGACACTTATAACCGACTATGTTGCGTTTTCCTTCAAAAATATTTACCTTGGGGCTTCCCTGGTGGCTCAGTGGTAAAGAATCTGCCTGCCAATGCAGGAAACACAGATTCACACTCTGACCCACATGCTGTGGAGCCACTAAGCCCCTGTGCCACAACTGTTGAGCTGGTGGTCTAGAGAATGAGAGCCACAACTAGTAGCAGGCACGACTAGTGTGCACCCCAGTGCCTGTGCTCTGCAAGAGAAGCCACCATGGTGAGAAGTCCACACACAAACTAGAGGGCAGCCCCCACTCGCTGCAACTAGAGACAAGCCCGTGTAGCAGTGAAGACTCAGCAGAGCCAAAAAGAAATAAATAACCAAATACAGTTATTAAAACAAATATTTACCTTGGGTGTAGACATTTTACTCATTCATCAAGTGTCCCAAAATGTTTAGTAAATTAAAAAAATGTTTCCCAAATTCTTTCTGCCTACGCCAGGCATCATTTCTGACGTGTGGAAATGGTGACTCCATTTAGTGACATTTTCCCTATGACCCACTATCAACGATGGACTGACTGGAATCCCATGTTCCCAATTTCTGTGTGGCTCAGCTGGTTCATAATTCACCTGCAGTGAGGGAGACCTGGGTTTGATCCCTGGGTTGGGAAGATCCCTTGGAAAAGGGAAAGGCTACCCACTCCAGGATTCTGGCCTGGACAATTCCGTGGACTGTATAGTCCATGGGGTCACAAACAGCTGGACATGACTGAGTGACTTTCACTTATCATTTACTTAGTTTCTATTCATGAAAGAAGAAATCTGAGTTTCTTCAGACTTCTTGCAGGTTCTCATCCTTGGTCCATGTACCCACAGGCAGANGATTCTGGCCTGGACAGTTCCGTGGACTGTATAGTCCATGGGGTCACAAACAGCTGGACATGACTGAGTGACTTTCACTTATCATTTACTTAGTTTCTATTCATGAAAGAAGAAATCTGAGTTTCTTCAGACTTCTTGCAGGTTCTCATCCTTGGTCCATGTACCCACAGGCAGAGAACAAGAGGTACTGCCAAAATAACCTTACAGTTGGGGAGACAGTTCTCAGAGAAGGAAAGGCTTAGAACAAGAGGCAGAAACCTTTAAATAGTATCTTAGGTAAATTAATGTGCATATCTTAATAAGGTAATATTTTATGTGCTATGTTTTCCATGTGTTATTCTGGTAATAATATTGTAATCTGTCTGGATGCTTCTTCATTGAAACTGGACAGAAAAAGGCAATGGGTTTGAATAGTTTACTTCTAGAGCCCTGTTTCCTTAATCTCGTTGATCAGGACAACAGCAGAAGCATTATGATGTCTTGGATTTCAGAGAAAAGTTGTCCATGTTGCCCATATGTTTGCGTTGACTTTGTACTTGTGGCTGAGATTATTTTTAAAGATTTAATTATGTAGTGTAATCTATGCTTTCGGTGTTAATAAGTGACCGGATACCATGCCACGCCATACTGACTTTTAAGAGGGCTCTAAGGTTTCAAAGAAACAGCTAACCACTTAAAGAAAAACCTACTTGGATGTACGGGGCATAAGTCCTTCTCAGTGTATCTCTCAATGTTCCATCAAAACTCTGTATAATCTTACTGTCTCTGACAGTGAAAATAAGTTGTTTTTCTCACTACTTTCTTCCTTCCTTAGTAAGTTGGTGGTTCCTCATATAAAGGATTTTACCCTCTATCTGGGTAAAGTGTCAGATATTTTCCATCATTTCAGTGGTAACAGCAGCCAAACCACGGCAGAGTGAGCCATGCCAGAGGGAAGGATGTCCAGGAGTAGACCACAAATTGCCTCCCCGGATCTCGTATCAGAGTTAATTAATTGAGTGCTGACAGTGTGTTTGCTTCTCTGTTAAGCAAGGGAGAAAAAGCAGACTCAACTTTTTGCATTCAAGGTCTGAGTCAGTCAGACACTATAGGGTAGGTTGAAATACTCCAGTGGTTATATCTCAAGTACGAACTGCTTTACCTTCATAGTGTAATTTCTTCTCAGGCATTAGGGAAATTATGATTTAGTAACATTAACAAATATGACATTCAGGAAAAAAATTGAGAGATGAAAAGCAGTTGCCTAATGAAAAAAGAAATCTTTCCTTTTGTCATCCAAATCCTATTTTCTTACCCTCAAAGTGTTAGCTAGAGTTAATTTCACTTGCTCTCTGTGTAGAAGAAAATAACCCTCAGAAACGAACCCAAATTCATTTTAGTTCCCTGGAGATTTGTGGTTCATGAATATAAATGCAGACTCCTTGCCTATGTGACGGGAGGTGAAATTGGGTGAAGGCCAAACTGGGTCTTCATAATATAACCATGCCTTGCTAATGCCAATTATTCTAATTGGCTTACCTCTCCTGTTAACAAGTTCCTTTGCTTTCTTAGACAGTTATATAGGGAATTCTCCACAAGTTCTTTCAATCTCCTATGACCCAGATGTAGTCTGTATAAGAATAAAAATGTGAACAAATCTTGAAGAGCTTGACACAACTTTAGATTGTTGGTTCTCTAGGGGCAGGAGAGATTAAGAATGTGTCACCTTCATTCAAGTCTGTGCTAGGTGATTGATGAATTTAATAAAATGATTTGATTTTTGATAGGTCCTATTTCTTGGAATAAGTATCAGTGAATCAAGAGAACTAATTGCACCTACATGTAATTCTGAATCCATGAGGATGAACATGTATTTGTTTATTATACTGAGTGAGGAAGAAGGAAGATAGAATTATGGTACAGGAAATAGAAGTCAAAGTGGAACAAAATTGTTTACTGGCAGGTATGGTGGGATAAGAGGTTACAGCTAAAAACACGAAGTATGAGTTTTGAGTTTCTCAGATAAAAAAAAATTACTTATGACCAGCAGGTCATATTATATCACTTCCAAATCTCTTTATGGCAAAACATTTTTTATTATCTCTTGATGCGGGACTTAAGAGATATAATTTCTTCTGCAAACCAACCGTGTATCTTCTATAGTAAATCAGATGATTCACAAGCAATTTAAGTTGTGATTGATTTCTTTTATGAACGCAAAGTTTTGGCTGAGAGTTTTTGGTTTGGGCTCAATAGTCCTATATTTCTTATGCACCTATTATGTTCTGGGCCTGAACTTGGAACTGGAGTCTGTGTTCATTTTATTACCATGTTTTCCATACCCAACAGCTCAATAAACAGACATGGTTGCACTTCTGATAGAAGGCAAACTTAACTTGTGGATTTAAATACTCATATTTACTGTAGCTCTAACTCAAGACCAGCCTATTTCAAGTCATTTTCTCAGTTCTCTCTGTGATAAAAATATTCTGGCCAGCAGAGCTGTTGTGGGATTTGAGCTTGTTGTAAGTTGACTAGTATGGATGTCAACCCAAAGGCCACTCAGTGTAGCAGAGCAGCCCGTGGGATTTGGAACACTTTGGATTTTTCCTCCAAAAGCATCTATAATGAACAGAGTTATTTCGAAAGCATTCCCTGCAGTTCCTGCCTTAATTCAATCATCTGGGAACAGGAAAGCAGATCCCTCTCAATACACCACTAACTTGGATTTCTATGGTATTATGCACAACCTTCTCATTTATTTTTACAGTGATAGAGTGGTTTCCGAGCCAAGTTCTCCAGGCGTTTGGGGAAGAAGGAAAAGGTTTTGAATGCTTCCAAATTCTTTAGGTGACAATTGATGTTTTTTATTTTNCCTCTCAATACACCACTAACTTGGATTTCTATGGTATTATGCACAACCTTCTCATTTATTTTTACAGTGATAGAGTGGTTTCCGAGCCAAGTTCTCCAGGCGTTTGGGGAAGAAGGAAAAGGTTTTGAATGCTTCCAAATTCTTTAGGTGACAATTGATGTTTTTTATTTTCTTGTTCTTCTTCAGAAATGAAAACAAACATACTAAACTCTGCACCTTAGAGCAGAAGGATGTGATTCTTGGCCTCTTGGATCCTTCTGGCAAAAATCAACTCCTTTGGCTCATAAATATTTTGTTTCCACCCCTTCTCTTTAAATTCTTTACTTCGCTAGCTTTTACTAATTTGCTTTATTACTTTGAACCAGAAAATTAGAAAAGAGAACCTAACTACATAGGAGAATAGGACCTAATAACATTATTCATGAAAATGGTGTCCGTCATCCCCATTAGCATTTGCTTAGCAGTTCCACAGAAGGGATAATTTACTAGATTTCTGAATATTTTATTAGTTCTCAGATGGACATACAGTAAATTATTATATGGAAATGAGGTCAGTAAATACATGCTGATTTTTGTTTAAGAAAAACTCTTCTAAATAAAAAATGTCAGTGATCTAGCACTTTTCTATTTATTCACACTGTTCCCCCCAAATCTTTTTCTCTCCCTTATTTATTTTTTTGAGTTATTAACAATAACTCTCAGCATTTACTTTGTAGTGAAGATAAATTAACAGGGTACATTTCAGACCAAGCAAAATCTGCATTGACTGAAGTTATTAAAGAGTGAAAATGATTGTGAGAAACAAGTCTCCAAGAAGCCTAAATGAACAAAAATGCCTAAACAAACAAAAAGTTTCATCATGAGAAATTCTTTTCCTTCTATGTAATGAAATCCAGTCAAATTGCTTTCATTGGAACTATGTTTTAATGATTTAACAGTATTAATTTTAACAAGTCATTTCCAAATAGAATGTATCACAAGTATTTTCTTTCACTATCTAGCTGAATTAGAGCCATGTGGATGTGTTTGCAGTATCCAAGAGCAATGTTAAGGAGTAGAAGGGGTTTATGTTTCTGTAACAGAATTGAAAGTAGCAAGAATAAAGAGTAAGCTTTGTTTCCAAGAAATAACCAACTATGGAGGAAATTTTTACTGCTCTAGGATTCTATATTATCCTAATATTTTTAGGACAATCTCTAGGAGGTTAGTAGAAAAATTAGAAATTGGTATATGGGAAATTGCTTCTAAGGCAGAAGGGAATGGGAAGAGTTCCTTGGTTATTTTTATAAAGTTAACCGTCTGTCCTATAATTTATATTACTTTTCCCTCCAACTTCATGGTTCAACTCCTGAACTGAAAATGGAAATTGCTTTAATTTCTTTTAGGGATCAAAGAAAAATCCTTTTAATTTGAGGTATTTTTTTTAATGTTCTAAGACATAATATTTATTTATTTTGGTTGTGTTGGGTCTTCATTGCTGCACAGGCTTTTCTCTAGTTGTGGCTGCAGGCTACTCATGGCAGTTGTGTCTCTTGTTGCAGACCAGAGGCTCCAGGGTGCACAGGCTTCATGGACTCTGAAGTTGTGTGTTGTGGGCTCTAGAGCACAGGCTCAATTGCTATGGTACACAGTCTTAGTTGCTCCATGGCATGTGGGATCTTTCTGGATCAGGGATTGAACCCATGTCTCCTTCACTGACTAGTAGATTCTTTACCACTAATCCACCAGGGAAGCTCTAACTTTGATTTTGACTTTACATTATGGGAATGCATAAAAATGAAACATTGATGGAATTAAATTTAGCTCTAAGATAAGATAATTGGTGTTTGATACACAAATCCCGGAACATTGGGTTGCAAGTAGATTCAAAGTTAGTTAATAATAGGTATTCAAAGTAATAATGATAAGAACAAGGTTAATAAAATTTAATTTCTTTTAGATAATGATTTTGTGCTAGAATTAACTAGGGCTATTTGAGGCAGTCTTCATATAAACCTATAAGCTTCTTGATGTAGTAAGGCCAGATAAAAGAGATGTCTGTCTGTCTAAGATGCTTTGACATAGTCATCATTACTAAAGAAGAATGGCCAATAAAGAAGAATTACAATCCGCCTCTGCCATTCTCTTCCCAAAGCCCAGGTTAATTATTCTGAGCCAAAGTTGAAAGGTATTACTGCACTCTCCTGCTTCACCTGATAAAGTTCTGCTAGAAATTTAGAAAACTGGATAAAGAAATGAGTGAATAGAACTGTGACCCTAAAACAAGGAATCTGAAAGCACACCTGGATCTTCTACCTGTTTCTTTCTTGAGACAGACCACATGCATCCCTATGAACTTAACACTTGTCAGCTTAACATTGGGTTAAAAGGTGTAAAACTCTGTTATACTTTGAAATGGCTCTTCTAATTATTTTCCCCACTAAATGTAACAATAGCAACAAACAGCTGTGTCATGTCCCTTGGAACCTGCAGCCCTGAATACCAAAAAGAGAGTGACAGAGTTTGGGTTAAGTAAGCTGTCCTGTTCTGGAGAAGGAAATGGCAACCCACTCCATGTTCTTGCCTGGAGAATCCCAGGGATCGGGGAGCCTGGCAGGCTGCCATCTATGGGGTCACACAGAGTCGGACACGACTGAAGCGACTTAGCAGCAGCAGCAGCAAGCTGTCCTGTTGTCACTATGTCATGTCCGGCTGTTTGTGACCTCATGGACTGTAGCACACCAGGCCTCCCTGTCACTCACCATCTCCCAGAGTTTGCCCAAGTTCATGTTCACTGATGCTATCTAGCCATCTCATCCTCTGCTGCCCTCTTCTCTTTTTTTCTTTCAATTTTTCTCAGCACCAGGGTCTTTTCCAGTGAGTTAGCTGCTTGCATCAGGTGGCCAAAGTATTGGAGCTTTGGCATTAGTCTCTCCAATGAATATTAAGGGTTGTCCTGGTACCTGGCTTAAAAGATGACCCAGAGAACACAAAGGTAGCATGTTTCTGTGGAATGTCTTCTTTCTGGACCTCTTCTATTTCAATCTATTTTCTTGAATTGGGCAATAATCAAATTTTGAGAGGCACAGATCATGATCCCAGTAAAGACACTCTGCTTCCCTCTTTACTATTTAATAAATTTAACTTTTATTAGAGGTTAAATCTGATTTATCAAATGGTTTTAGCATGTTGAAAAATATAATGAAATAGGAGCCCAGAACTTCATAAAAATTGCACCCAGTAGAATTCTGTTAGAGGAAAAATGTCAAAGGGTAAACTAGCAAAATGAATTATAGCTTTAACTGCACTCTCTAGGGACACTATGATTCCGTTCTACCATCCAGCAAGGAGGAACCCATGTCTCATGTTCAGTCAGTCTTGGCTTGGCATGGGAAGCTGGTGTTCCCCTATCTCAAAGTCTTGCTTTGATGCTGATTTCATATTACTCAGTCTTAGGTCCCTATCAGAGAAGACTGATATTGGCATTTCATCTTCCTCTTTTAGAATTTTCATGTTGATGTATGGCAAAACCAATACAATATTGTAAAGTAATTAGCCTCCAATTAAATAGATTTATATTAAAAAAATAAAAATTTCAGTACTAGGTTTGATGGGTTTGATGTTGAATTGGTTTTTGGAGGTGAGAAAAAAGCATTTATTTGTCTAGAAACTTTCTTAATCTCTGTGAAAGGATGTGTGGCTATTCAGCATCAAGTTCATGCCACATTAGCATTCTGTAGAGAAACAGTTACAAGCTGATTGCCTTATCGGTGTGAGTTTTGGATATACCTCGGCCAACGTCTTGAGCATATTTTTGCATCCTTTTTTTGTTGTTGCTGAGAAATGAAGAATCAGTAGTTCACTGTGCCTCAACAAGGGCTGAAATGTCACTTCAACAAACACAGTGACCGTAATGATAACTAATGTTACATTTTGCAGTTTAAAAGTACTTCTGAATAAACTGTGGTACATCCAGAGACTGGATTATTACTCAGTGCTCACAGGAAATGAGCTCTCAAGCCATGAAAAGACATGCAGGAAGCTTAAATGCATATTATTAGATGAAAGAAGCCGATCTGAAGGGGCTATATACTGTTTAATTTCCACTATATGACATCCTGGCAAAGACAAAACCGTGGAGACAAGAGAAAGATCAATGGTTGCTGGGATTAGGGAAGAGAGGGGATGAAGGGATGGAACACTGAGGATTTTTAGGACAGTAAAACTATTCTGTAAGGTACTGCAGTGGTGGCTACATGTCAGTATACATTTGTCAAAACCCATAGGACATAAAAGTGAACCCTAGCCTAAACTCTAGAGTTTCGGTGATAATGATGTGTCGATGTTGGTTCATCAGTTATAGTAAATTTACTGCTGTAGTGCAGAATGTCAGTAGTGGTGAGGGTTGTATGTATAGGAACAGAAAATCTATGGTGCCTATGTACTTTTTGCTTTATTTTTCTGTGAACCTAAAACTTTTTAAAAATTATGTTTCCTAATTTAAAAACATACTTCCTGTATTAATCTTAACAATAATTGTATAGTATGCTTAAAGCATGTTATTTTCGTTTTCAACAAATACTGATCAAATGCCTACTTATTCTTCTAGGCACTGGGATCAAGGTGGCAAATGTCCTTGCCCTGGGGAATTACATGGCTATGTTGATTTGACTGCTGATCAGTTTGATTTAAAATTCAAGCTCGGTTCCCTTAACTCTGTACCTGATAGTCTTTCAACTACATTTCACGAGTTACTTGTGTCTCAGCCTCAGTGGCAGAACAGAATATAAAGGATATAAGACAAGGTTAGAGTTACGTGGTCAGCAAAGCATTACCGATTATAAACCTAAACAAAAGGACATTGCAGTCTGAGATTCTATACCTATTCAAGGGGGAAATTGTGTAGATACCTAAAAAATACTGTTTGTAAATATGAAATATTGAAAATTAAAAATATTTGCTTTAGAATATGATGGTGCCTTAGAAACACTTTTTTGTGGGTAGATGCATTGCATTCACAACTACAGAAAAGAGTGATTTTCGGAAGTATTTCTAGTATTTCCATGGTAGATTTGATCAATATGTGGTCGTTTACAGCTTGGCTGTACAACGGATCTTTTCTCTTTTGAAAATATGTCTTTTTAAATAGACTCTCTGGAAGAAGTTTAAAGGGAATGTGTTGATGCTTAACTCTATTATAACAGACACTAGATGTGCTTAAAGTTATTTTCTCAAAATTTGTCTAGATCTCACTGAGGTTCTTTTCAAGTATGGAAATTCACTTCATCAACATCGTTCGTTTATCATCAAGATCGATCCCTGCTTTGGCTAAATTAAATAGTTTTCAAAACCAAAATTTAATTATTTTTGAATCATCCATTAAAAACCCCCACCTTAAAAATGAAATTAAGTCCAGATTAATTATAATAGGAAAAAACAAAACCTTGGCCTTTCTTTAGGGTTCTACCCTAGGGTTTTCCAGTTTATCACATTATAAAATAAACTCAATTTCTGTGCTTACTATTAAGTAACACTGACTTCTTATGTTAGGTGGTAGAAAAAGCTTTGGAGTGCCGAGCTGCTTGGGTTTGAATCCTGGCTCTACGTTGCCTTGAGGAAATTGCTTAGTTTCTCTGAGTATTCTGTAATTTCACTATAAATTGGATTAGTTACAATTGCTCTATACGGATTACGTGAGCCCACCAACATAAGGCAAGTTTATGGTAGAGAGGATTGATCAGGACACATTTTCCTATTTCTTAACACATAAAGCCAAGGGTAGAGTTAGCATTATTTTGGCTCCTTCGGATGATGTAGAGATGTTTTTGGTTGCATGTTAGCTTTTTTAGGTTCTCACTGTGATGGTGTTTTTATCAGCTCCTAAGGTAGGACTTGCTCAGGGGTCTCTGACTTCCCCAAAGTTCTCACGGCTCGCTTCTGGAATCACAGCCTCAGTCTCTGAGCTTGGTGGGATTTGCTTTTCTGCCTCCTAGAGACAGATTCTCTAGAAAGACTTCTTACCACTGCAGACAGAGGCGAGAGGGAGGAAATAATTAAAGAGCCCTAATGGCAGCTTCTTGCCAGATTACTTTCTCTCTCCTGATGTTAGTCATTATTGCTGCAAGTTTTTATTTTCATTCCAAGTCTTACTTATTGCCCATGGCTTGCATTTCAATAGCAAAACAACTAGTGCTGGGTTTACGGTTATTGTTCTTTTACGTAATCTTGTCCTTCTAGCATCTTGCCAAAGGTACTTATGATTTCACTACAGCTACAGACGTTTGGTTACTTCACAAAAGTCTCACTTAGTTCTCTGGAGTCTTCCTTCTTATTTCCACTGTTATCTCTCCATCTCTGTAATATGCCACACTGCATTCATTACTCACAGGTATCTCTTTAACAGGATTTGGAGCTAAAATCCTGCCTTTTCATATTACCTAGACTGTTCTGTGGCAGTATTTCAAATGTTTAACACATTCCTCCCCACCGCACCCCCCCCCACCCAGGAAGTGGTTTAATTCATGGTGAAGCTTAGTCTAGGCATCCACTTACGCTTTTCTAGTTTTTTTTTGTAACAAAGAGGAGGAGCATCTGAAAACTGAACTTGAGATATGAGCTGCAACACAAGCGGAGGAGAGAAAAAGAATCAGTAGACATCAATATTTGTGATTCATATTCATTTTCACTCAATTAAAATAAAAATTATTTTAGAAATAGAATTATAGGGAAGTATTAAGTATAAATGTAATTATTTATTTTCCTACCAGCAAGAAAGAACCACCATTTATATTCTGATGTGTTTGCTTCCCATTTTCATTATTTTCTGTTTTAATGAAAAATCACTTTACCATATTTATAAAATTGATATATGCTGATACCATGACTCCAGACAGTGCAGAAAAAGTAAAATTAAAAAGATTGAAAAAATTCAATCACTTCCATCATCTGAAAGCAAACATTATTATTATATAGTAAAGATCATTTTGGACATATGTTTATTCACATAATATAGAGGAAAAGGATGGAGAAGATACAAATACTTTGATAAAGCTTAGATCAGATACGGTTACTATTTCTGATAAAATTAATATATACTTTGAATTGAATTAAATGTAAGACAAGCTGAGCTGAAATAAAAAGGAATAAAAACTTCATATTAGAAATAGATACATAATATATTTTACATCCATTTTGAAATCTGTTTCTCATGCTAAAATTATTTTGTGTTTGCTCTTACTATTGTATAATTAAATTTGCCTTTCTAAGTCATATATCATTCTAATGATTTATCATTGGCCTTTAAGCTTTTATTATACTGAATTTATGTCTCATTAAATTATAAGAAATGTTCTTCTTTTCTTGTTATTTTCTTCTAGTCCACATCCCTAGTCTTTTTACGTGCTTGCTCTCCCTCCCTCCTTCCCTTGCATTTTCTCTGCTATTTCATAGGGTTTTGTTCATGCTTCTGTGGTTTTATCTAGATATTCAGTTTGCTATTATATTGAGCTGGGTGAGTTTTTGACTCTTTCAACATTATCTGAGTTTTCCAAACTACATGCTATTGGTGGGGGCGGTGGGGTGGGGCAGAGAAGGAAAGTGGAAGGGAAGAGGGAGAGAGGGGAGGGAGTATTTAGTTTTTGTTAGAACACCTGGGCTCTGTTCTCTCTGTTGAAATATTTTGAGCTTTCTGATTATTTCTTATGTGGGAGTAGTAATAGCACTTTTACTTCCGTAAGAGAAAGCTAAAGCCATTTTCTAACCTTCTATACATTCCACTGTATCTTAGGGAAAGGAACAAGAGAAGGACTTACATCTAATGTCCTTTTACCCAGATTCGGGGCATTAATGAAAATTCTTATGACTTTATTTTTCAACAGTGTGCATTGTCTTAGGTGCGGTTGGCTGAGCGCTGCTGAAGCGTTTTCTGTTTCTTTTATTGGGAGCATCTGTTTCTTTTGCAGATACTGTGTTAGGCTTTGGTTTTGTTGCAGATTGTTACAGATGCTTTTCCTCTCTGTAGGCACACTTCTCTGCAGTGTGGCTTTCTCCTGTCAAGAAGGTAGCATTTATTTCCCTACCCTTTGGATCTAGGCTTTGCTGTGTGCTTGCTTTGGCCAATGGGACGTTTGTAAATATGGCATGAAAAGCACTTGAGCAGTGAGGTTTGTTATGTCTTGCTGTTCCTGGAACTCTTTGGCCACTATATGTAAAAGTCTAGGCTAGACTGCCAGAGGATGAACAACATGTGGCTCAGTTATCCTGGAGTCTTGGATGACAGCATGCCTGTTGCCAGATGTGAGTGAAAGACCCTCGATCACACAGCCGAGTAGACCAACCCACTAACTCGTGAAAGAATCCAAGAGGGATCAGCCAAAGATCAGAACAGAAGAGTGACATAGATGACCCATAGAAACCTGAGCTAAATGATGGCTTTCTTAAGACACTAAGTATTGATTTATTATGTAGCAAAAGCGAATTGATCCAGTACCATTTTGTTACTACTTATAGGAACAGGAAACTTCTAAAACATAGATAAATTGCTCAGTCAAATTTGCAATACTTAGTTGGTTACGGTTGTTAATTGGGACACTTCTGAATATTGTGCTGTGTGTTGTGTGCTGTGCTAAGATTCTTCAGTTGTGTCAGACTCTATGACCCCATCGACTATAGCCCACCAGGCTCCTCTGTCCATGGGATTCTCCAGGCAAGAATACTGAAGTGGTTTGCCATGCCCTCCTCCAGGGGATCTTTCCAACCCAGAGATGGAACCTGTATCTCTTATGTCTCCTGCATTGGCAGGTGGGTTCTTTACCAGTGGTGCCACCTAATTGCAATATAAACTCAGCCAAAATTAATTGTTAGTTATGTAATACTTTGTAACCCAAGGATACTGGAGTGGGTAGCCTATCCCTTCTCCAGGGTATCTTCCCGACCCAGGAATTGAACCCGGGTCTCCTACATTGCAGGCAGATTCTTTACCAACTGAGCTATCAGGGAAGCCCACTTTGTAATCCACCTTCCCGTAAGGTAAATTCAGAGACTTCATACATTTAAAACATTTTGCTAGATGTGTCTGTATTCTTCTGACAGTCTAGGCAATCACAACGGTCCTTCTGATTGGCTTCTAACTGGGACAGCTCTGTTTTAGTAAGCTTATGCTTCCAGTTTCATAGGGACCAAAAAAATGATTAATTGAATTCACTTTCTCTTTTTTTTTTTCTATGCTTATCTTTACCCTTTCCTTATTTTGAGTTTTATTCAGAAAGATATTAATCATATACTCGAGGAATTTACAATGAATTCATTTTGGTCTGTCAATATGGGAGATCTCAACGCAAATCCTACAAAGGGGCCACAGAAAATAATGGCAAACAAATGCTCAGAAGCAAATTATTATTGAATGCAGCAGAATGTCACGTTTGTTTTCAGCCTCAAGGGCTTAAGATCCTTTTATTGGGCTTTGTTGGGAAAGATCTGAAGGCTTTCATGTCACAAAGCCTGGAAGGTTGATCATTTTGGCTGTTTTCCAGGTTGACCTATTATTTTGAAAGGCAGCCTGACTGCAGATACACTTTTAGTTTTCAGTGCTGGCAGACGAGGTTAATAGTCTAGGCAGGTGTCTCCAACACTGATCTAGATAGCTTGAAACCTTGACATTTTGCTAGATGAGGATACATTCCAGGCACATTTGCATGTTTCAGCCCCATCAACTCAAGTCAAAATTCATACTCTCTGACTTGGAATGTGCACCAAATATTAATAATAGCAATTTGGCTTAGTGAAAACAGACTCCCATTTAGAGTCTGAAAATTATGATTTGAATGTGGCTCCATGACTGATTAGCTGAGCGACCTTTGGCAAGTCTTGTAATTAACTTTAGCCTCAGTTTTAAAATCTGTAATGTGAGAGTGATAGTATACTGCTTCCCACAGGAACTGTTATGAGTTGACTCAGTGTATATCACTTTGTCAGTTATAATGCAGGGTATAATAAAACCATTACTGCACATCTAGAATCTCCAGAAAAAAAGGATCCTTAGGTTTACAAGGCATCCCTCCCTCTTAATTTTCCTCTTTGAATAATCCTTCAGGCATGTGTTCCTTTCGTGATAGCTCCAAATCTGTGCATCTCTAGCTAAGAACTATCTTCTGTATTCCAGAACTGTTTCTCTAAGTGATCATGGGTCACCTTTTCTTGGATAGCACGGAGGCACCTCAAAATCAGCAAGTCACAAATGGAGCCCCTCACTCATTCTCTCTGGGAATGCTTCTCCCTTGTTCTTTGCATTGGTTAAGGACACTGCCGTGTATCCAGCTGCCCAGAACAGAAGTCCTGGCATCATCCAGGGAGAAGGCAATGGAACCCCACTCCAGTACTCTTTCCTGGAAAATCCCATGGACAGAGGAGCCTGGTGGGCTGCAGTCCATGGGGTCGCTAAGAGTCGGACACGACTGAGCGACTTCACTTTCACTTTTCACTTTCATGCACTGGAGAAGGAAATGGCAACCCACTCCAGTGTTCTTGCCTGGAGAATCCCAGGGACGGGGGAGCCTGGGGGGCTGCCGTCTATGGGGTCACACAGAGTTGGACATGACTGAAGCGACTTAGCAGCAGCAGCAGCCGCTGCAGCAGCATCCAGGACACCCTTTTTTCTCCCTCATTATCTGTATCCAAATAAACGCTAAGTCTTGAATGCTACCTCCTTGGTAGCATCCAGATCCATCCACATCTGTCCATCCCTCTTGCCCGTTAATTTCTCATCTGGATTACCACCACAGCATCTTTAGTCATCTCTTTTCCTCTTATCTTAATTTCTCTCTCTTGTTTCTCATACTGTAGCAATCTAGAAACTTCAGTGTATACATAATTTAAAAAAAAATTCAATCTAATGGTGTGACTTTCTTCAAAGCCTCCTGTGGCTCCTGTACCCCATCACGCAGAGTTTAATGTGTGAGAGCCACCATGCCTGGACCATGCCCATGTCTCTAGTCTTTTCTCTGTCTCCTTGCAGTTTTTCTTCTCCTTTGTAGTCGTTGAACATGACATGGACGTTTTTGTCAGTGTTTTTGTTCTGCCTGGAAAAACCATCTGCTACTCTTCTTGCCAGAACCATTTGTCTCTCAAGTCTCAGATCCAGGTGTCGCCTTCTCTAAGAAGCCATTCACGGCAATAAATCACAGTGTACTGCCATGATTAGTTTACCTGATCAGCCTAAAAGGTAGAGGCCTTGCATTACTCATCAGGACCCTGTTATCACGTCCTATTGACTGCTGGTGTGCCGGTGCCAGCCGGCAAAGTCGAACGGTCCTGAAGAAGGGCAACGAGGCTGAGAAATAAAGAAGAAAGAAAAGATGGGGTCGAGAGGTTCAGAAGCAATTNGGTCGCAAAGAGTCGGACATGACTGAGCAACTGAACTGAACTGAATCAGATATTTGGCTTCTCTGGTGGCTCAGTGGTAAAGAATCTGCCTGCCAGTGTCAAAGATGTGGATTCAATCCCTGATCCAGGAAGATCCTCTGGAGAAGAAAATTGCAACCCACTCCAGTGTTCTTGCCTGGAGAATCCCATAAACAGAGGAGCCTGGCGTGCTATATTATAGTTCATGGGGTTGCAAGGAGTCAGACACGACTTAACTGAATAATAACAATCAGATATTTGGGCTGAATATTGATGTGTGTGGTGGGCTGTGCAGGGAGTTAAAATATCTAAAATTAGGCAGTTCAGTTCAGTCACTCAGTCGTGTCCAACTCTTTGTGACCCTATGAATCGCAGCATGCCAGGCCTCCCTGTCCATCACCAGCTGCACGGTGGATGCAAATATGAACCATGGACAAGTTTTGTCCCTTCTTCCCTCCTTCCTATATTTCCTTCCTTTAGCTATTGTTATTTTTTTTTTTTAAAAAGATCCTTATAATGTTACATGTATTCTTACCTTGCTTTCTACATCCCAATGAGATAGGCTAAGGATAAATAAATTGATGAGAAATTGATCAGTGTAAGAATTTTATCTCTGATGCATGTTCATGTCCATGGTTTCTTTATATTCCAGAAGAAGATTTTCTAATTTCCCTCCAAGAGGGAGGATATTGTCCATCTCAAGTGAAACAGGTCACAGAGAGGAAACACAGCCTATGCTTTATTTTGTTCCATAACTTCTTTAGACCACAAGCTCTCATTAATAAAATGAGGGAGCTGAATTAAATATTCCCTTCCAAAACCAGGAAGCCAGCTGATTTAAACCTATTTTCCTGTTGGTCTTCTCTCACTCGTGGAATTGGAGTTTTCCAGATAACAATATTTTCTCTCTTGCTTTCACAGTTTAGTTGGAAGATAGTCTCTGTTCTTTTGAAATCTGATCCTGCGCTTCTAGGCTTCTCAAGTGACACCAGTGGTAAAGAATCCACCTGCCACTGCGGAAAGACACAAGAGACAGATCCAGGTTTGATCGCTGGGTTGGGAAGATCCTCTGGAGAAGGAAATGGCAACCCACTCCAGCATTCTTGTCTGGAGAATCCCATGGACGGAGGAGCCTGGCAGGCTACAGTCCATATGGTCGCACAGAGTGGGACACAACAGGGCACACAATGACTTCTATATTGATTTTAGCCCTTTTGTACCAGAGACATGTATATTTCATCTCTTTAATTATTCAACTTCTTGGCTTTGGTTTTGTAAAACTCTTATTCTCTGGCAAACACTGCAATCTCTCTTTCATTGTTTTGCTTTGTTTCATTTTATTTTCCCTGCTTACACAATGCTGATGTATATGTATAGGACGTTTTCAAAACCTGTGCAGAGATCATGAGGATTTATATAATAGATTTATTTGCAATTTGGGATCCTTATCTTTCTCAGTTATTATAATCCATCTTCCAGGTTTCCAAGTTTCTTAATCTTGAAGTATATTTCCAGCCATTTTTGCTGCTTTATTCCTGTCAGATAGTGAAGTTTGGCTCCACCTGGCTTTTCCCTTACTGGCCTAAACTCCCCATAGTCTCTGGGTATTGGTATTTTAATGCTCTTCTGCTGCCACCTGAAAAATATTATAGGTTTCAGGTTGGGTACCACATCATCATGCAAAATGTTTTTTTTTTTTTTAATCTCCTTTGTAAGCATTTATTTTCCTTGTACATTCTCATGTACATCTTTTTAAGTCTACAGAAAAATAAAATATTTTTTCCCTTTTTTCTCCCTTCTGCTGCTTTCCCCGTCATGTGTTTTCAAACAGTTTGTCATTTAAAACTCTGTATGCTTTAGGGGCAAGATAGATTGATTTCTCATGAAAAGTTACTTCCACAACCTAATGATAACCACAGAGGGGAGATTGTAAATCTGACTATAGAAAGATGTCAATGGGAACAGTGAGACCAGGAGAAGAGATGAACTTTGTCTGAGATCATTCAAATCTCAAATGTTTGAGGATGGATTTTAACTTGGATTTGCCCAATATACAAGCTTATGCACTGTATTGGTAGATTTAAGCTACAAGTGTCAAAAAACACAGCTAATCAGAGTTGAAACAAATAGGGTTTTATCCTCATAGAAGAAGAAATCTGGAGGGAAGTGGTCCTGTGCTTAGTGCAGTGACTCAGTGATGTTGTTGAACACTCAGGCACCTGGAATCTCTCTTTAGCATGTTGGCTTCTCAACTCCATAGTATTCGTGACTTCCACAGGTCAGGGACTCATTTTTTACTTTAAAAGCAGGAAAGAGGAGAATAGTCACAAACACCTCTTTAATTTGAAAGCAGTGTTTCCTAGAAGCCTTTCTTTTCTACCCTCAATAGGTTTTCCCTCTTATATTAATATATCAGTAAGATTTTGTTACATGACTGTAAGGAAAGGAAAGTAGAGATATATTAGTATTTAGCTTTTCAGTTGTTTATGGGGGAAGACAGCAGGCAGAAGGGGTTGGATTTTCAATGAGATGACCACTATGGTCTGAATTTTGTGTCTCCCCAGAATTCATATGTTAAACTCCTAATGCCCAGTGCGATGGCATTGGAAGGGGAGGCTTTTGAGAGGTTCTTAAGGGCAGACCCTCTTGAGTAGGGTTGGTGCTCCACAGAGATCTCTCACCCCTTCCACCACATGAGGACAAAATGAGAAATCTGCGGTCTGGAAGAGGACCTTTAGCTAACCATGTTGGCACCATGGTCTCACACTTCTAGCTTCCAGAAGTGTGAGAAATAAATTTCTGTCATTTATAAGCCACCCAGTCTCTAGTATTTTGTTATATATCCCAAATGAACTAAGATACTGATCAACAACATCATAAGCATTCTTCCCTAAACCCTCCTGCCACAGCTGACCTGGGCATGAGCTTGGTCTGGACAGAGGGACCTCCTTAAGCAATGCAGCCTGTCACCTTGTGTTCTGTGAATGGATAAATGATAAATCCATTGTGCCTTATTTGCTCTCTTTAATGATAAGCAGGAATAATCACACTATTTAGTATTTTCAAAGATAGTTCACTTCAGTATCACTCGAGAAGACTTGCTATATAAACATTTGGTAAATACAATCTCTGACCAAGTTTTCAAAATAAACATAATGCATAAAATCTTGAATTAAGGACATGGTAGAAGGGGATGGCTATTTTGACTGTCAAGATTCAATTAATGAAAGTATCACACCTTATTATTTTAACTTTGATAATCAGAGATTTATAAGGATTATAAATTATCTCTTGTCTTTCACTCCTGATGTGAAATTCCTTTTAGATATAATTTTCATCTGGAGATGCTGCTGCTGCTGCTGCTAAGTCGCTTCAGTCGTGTCCGACTCTGTGTGACCCCATAGACGGCAGCCCACCAGGCTTCCCTGTCCCTGGGATTCTCCAGGCAAGAACACTGGAGTGGGTTGCCATTTCCTTCTCCAATGCCTGAAAGTGAAGTCTCTCAGTCGTGTCAGGCTCTTCTCGACCCCCTGGACTGCGGCCTACCAGGCTCCTCCGTCCATGGGGTTTTTCCAGGCAAGAGTACTGGAGTGGGGTGCCATAGATGAATATGAATCAATATACTGAAAGGTGAGGGCAGTATTACGTTTTATTGCAAGAACATTCATCTAGCAAGCCTCAGGTTCAAAATGATGGTAGTCATTGCAAGACCTTTTCTGAAAGTATTTTAACACTAATTCCAAATATGTGCATATAAACATATACACACACACACACACACACAAATACACATTATATATGGGGTAGCTCAGCAAGTAGAGAATCTGCCTGCAATGCAGGAGACACAAAAGACACTGTTTTGATCCCTGGGTTGGGAAGATCCCTGGAGAAGGAAATGGCAGCCCACTCCAGTATTCTTGCCTGAAAAATCCTATGGACAGTGTAGCCTGGTGGGCTGCAATGCAAAGGGTCTCAAGGAGTGGGATAACTGAACAACTAAACACAGCATACAAACATACACACATATATGGAATACTTGATTTCACTCTTTTTGAAATATCTCGAGTTTATTTGTTAGGATGTCTTTTAAAAACAGCTTTTCTACCCCTAACACTGGATCCATGTGGAGGACAATTATTATTAAGATGGCTGTTACCATCTATACTTTCATTGCTCATTTTTTGATCTGTTTTGTTACTCTTCAGTTCAGTCGCTCAGTCGTGTCCGACTCTTTGTGACTTCATGAATCACAGCACGCCAGGCCTCCCTGTCCATCACCAACTCCCGGAGTTCATTCAGACTCACATCCATCGAGTCAGTGATGCCATCCAGCCATCTCATCCTCTGTCGTCCCCTTCTCCTCCTGCCCCCAATCCCTCCCAGCATCAGGGTCTTTTCCAATGAGTCAACTCTTTGCATGAGGTGGCCAAAGTACTCGAGTTTCAGCTTTAGCATCATTCCCTCCAAAGAAATCCCAAGGGCTGATCTCCTTCAGAGTGGACTGATTGGATCTCCTTGCAGTCCAAGGGACTCTCAAGAGTCTTCTCCAACACCACAGTTCATAGGGTCTTAGTATTTGAAACAGTGCATGGCACATCGTGGTCAAAGAATACTAACTGAATAACCAAATGAATTACATTAATGAATAGCAAATTAAATGAGGCAGAGAGTGGAGGGACATTTCAACCAAGGGTTCAAGGGTTACTAAGAGGATTCCAGAGGATCTAGATATTTAGAAAGTAAAGAATAGCTACAGACTTAAGATTTGAGAAAAGTAAACCCCAATGAATTGGAAGTGGATGTTACAGCTAGACAGGAAGTCCCTGGTTGGGTTACAGGAAGAAAGGGGCCTGGGATGCATGTGGATTTGCATATGAAAGTGAGGAAAATAGGAGTGAAGGGGATGAATCATTGGAAACTGCTTCCAGATCTTGCCCCTGGCTATAACAAGATTTTGCTCTCTCTTGATTTGACCTATGAAGTAGCTGACCAGTATTAAAATTTGTAAAATTCTGTTTTGAAAGTTTGGATTCTTTCTGTCTTTGGGTTTGCTACTGTGCAATTACTACCAAGTGAGTCTTGTAAAAATCTAGACTTCTTAAAGCAGTGTATTTCTAAAAAATTCTTAGCTTTCTTTGCTTACGGAAAAAAAAAAAAAAAAACCTGACATATTTCTCTATCAGAGGCATTTGATTAAATTCTGAGCCCTCAAGCAAACATATATAAAAAGATTTTCCTATGCTGTGTTAATTTTAAAAATAAGCAGATCTCCAGTGGAGAGAGGTTTCTTCTTTTGTAAGCCCTCAGGGTGGAGGATATTGCTATGTCTGTTTTCTTCTAAATTATGCAGTTTAGATTTATCTTCTAAATAAGCAGTGCCTTGTGTCAAAGGGAGAGTTGGAAGAGGAAGCAGAAGAGAAGCAGTCCTGGTCTGCAGAATGTCTCCAGAACATTTTAACAGGGAGAGGATCTCATTTCAGTATAGTCAAATTTATCTTTTCTCTGAAATTAAGACTTTTTTCATGAATATTGGAAACAGAAGTGTTCTCTCCCCCACTTCCTGTAGCTAAATAATTAAGCCTGTTGCAAGACATACAGTCAAAATGGGTTTCCTAGTTACAGATGCTAAGGAATAGTGACAAAGTTTTCTTATTATAGTCATCCCCATCAGCAAACATTTGTTCTTTGTAGACTGTTTCTTAGAAAAAGATTAGTTGTGAAGAAATTGATATATATTTGTCTGTTTGCAGTAAGGAAAATATAAAACAAAGTTGTTTTCGGCATTTAGCTTTGGTGCGTTGTTGCCATTTTTTAAATCAGTAAAACACAACTGAAAGGTTACAGGGCAAGTGAGGAAGGCAGGGAAGGAAAGGGGAGAGGTGAGGCGGAAGGGAGGCTGAGAAAATGTTGAGCCAAATCTATTGCATTCAGTTTCAGAAGAAACATACCAGGCCTAGTTTTGCACCAGATACCATTTATTTATGTTGTTTAATTAAGGGTAATCCTATTTAGTACAAGTAAACGTTTGCTTTCTATCGTTTACTACTGTGTTTGATTTTCTCCTTTCTCAAGGTTGAGAATTTGTGGTTGCTACAATTCATGGTTATTACACTCATTTAGAAGCCACATTCCTCAACTGCATGCTTTCCAAGAGCCGGCATAGGAATTATTAATTTTTTACTTTATTTAAGATAGTTTGATTTATATTTCTATGGTAACACATGCATTGATAACTAAATTTTAAGAAGACAATCTAGTGAAAAATGCTTTTTCCTCCCATGCCAATGCTTAAGCCAGTTTTNTTCTTTGCTTACGGAAAAAAAAAAACAAAAAACCTGACATATTTCTCTATCAGAGGCATTTGATTAAATTCTGAGCCCTCAAGCAAACATATATAAAAAGATTTTCCTATGCTGTGTTAATTTTAAAAATAAGCAGATCTCCAGTGGAGAGAGGTTTCTTCTTTTGTAAGCCCTCAGGGTGGAGGATATTGCTATGTCTGTTTTCTTCTAAATTATGCAGTTTAGATTTATCTTCTAAATAAGCAGTGCCTTGTGTCAAAGGGAGAGTTGGAAGAGGAAGCAGAAGAGAAGCAGTCCTGGTCTGCAGAATGTCTCCAGAACATTTTAACAGGGAGAGGATCTCATTTCAGTATAGTCAAATTTATCTTTTCTCTGAAATTAAGACTTTTTTCATGAATATTGGAAACAGAAGTGTTCTCTCCCCCACTTCCTGTAGCTAAATAATTAAGCCTGTTGCAAGACATACAGTCAAAATGGGTTTCCTAGTTACAGATGCTAAGGAATAGTGACAAAGTTTTCTTATTATAGTCATCCCCATCAGCAAACATTTGTTCTTTGTAGACTGTTTCTTAGAAAAAGATTAGTTGTGAAGAAATTGATATATATTTGTCTGTTTGCTGTAAGGAAAATATAAAACAAAGTTGTTTTCGGCATTTAGCTTTGGTGCGTTGTTGCCATTTTTTAAATCAGTAAAACACAACTGAAAGGTTACAGGGCAAGTGAGGAAGGCAGGGAAGGAAAGGGGAGAGGTGAGGCGGAAGGGAGGCTGAGAAAATGTTGAGCCAAATCTATTGCATTCAGTTTCAGAAGAAACATACCAGGCCTAGTTTTGCACCAGATACCATTTATTTATGTTGTTTAATTAAGGGTAATCCTATTTAGTACAAGTAAACGTTTGCTTTCTATCGTTTACTACTGTGTTTGATTTTCTCCTTTCTCAAGGTTGAGAATTTGTGGTTGCTACAATTCATGGTTATTACACTCATTTAGAAGCCACATTCCTCAACTGCATGCTTTCCAAGAGCCGGCATAGGAATTATTAATTTTTTACTTTATTTAAGATAGTTTGATTTATATTTCTATGGTAACACATGCATTGATAACTAAATTTTAAGAAGACAATCTAGTGAAAAATGCTTTTTCCTCCCATGCCAATGCTTAAGCCAGTTTTTTTTTTTTCTCCAGAGGCAACCACTATAAGCAATTCTGTTTTTGTTCATGTGAAATCTTCTCTACATATATGTTGTTCAGTCACTCAGTCATTTGCGACTGAGCATCCCCATGGATTGCAGCAAGCCAGGCTTCCCTGTCCCTCACCATCTCCTGGATTTTGTACTCAAACTCATGTACATTGAGTTGGTGATGCCATCCAACCATCTCTATATATATACACACACTCGATTTTTTAAAACCCAAAGATAACCCATTTTGTTTCATCCCTTCATGTCTCTCTCTCTACTATATTTTGGAGTCATTTCTTATCAGTACCTATAGTACTGTTTTGTTATTTTTAAAGGTTGTATTGTTTTTCATTTTATGGCAGCAATACATTTATTTAAAGAGTAACCAATTGATTGGAACTTCCCAGGTGGCCCCAGTGGTAAAGAACCCACCTGCAGATGAAAGAGACATGAGAGACGTGAGTTTGATCCCTGGGCCGGGAAGATCCCCTGGAGAGGGGCATGGCAACCCACTCCAGTATTCTTGGCTAGAGAATCACATGGACAGAGAAGCCTGGTGGGTTACAGTTCATGAGGTCACAAAGAGTCAAACACGACTGAAGCAAATGAAGCAAGCAAGCAAACAAACTGATGGGGCAAATAAGTTAAAATAGATGAAGCTTCTAGGAGCTTCGCACATTGCAGGCAGCTGCTTTACCTTCTAAGCCACCAGGGAAGCCCCTACTGGGCTTCTGCCTGCAATGTGGGAGACCCGGGTTCAGTCCCTGAGTTGGGAAGATCCTCTGGAGAAGGAAACGGCAACCCACTCCAGTACTCTTGCCTGGAAAATCCTATAGATGGAGGAGCCTGGGAGGCCCCAGTCTATGGGGTTGCCAAGAGCTGGACACAACTGAGTGACTTCACTTTTTTGTTCAGTTGTAATAAGCTAACTTGCTTCTAGAGTTTTCTGTTCTGTTACTCCATCTGCCATCTATCTACCTACCTACCTACCTACTATCATTTATCATCTACCTTGAAAGAGAGAGAGATGCTACATTATATGGATAAAAAGCAAACATTGGATGGATTGTGATTCTGTTAAATCAGATTTTCCTCATTTTACAGATGAAGAAAGAAAAGTTATGTAATTAATGGAAAGGCACTGCTCTTAAAGCATTTTTTTCTTTCATCTCTGCCAGTAGCCGCCAATAATTCATTCCTTTATTGACCTAAGCATTGAGACTCAAATGCGTGCAGGCATTGTATGGAACTTATTGAATCCAAATGAACTTGCATTCTTGTTGGGGAGACATACAAATAATGAAATGGAGAGAAACTCTAATGTAATACATAGGAAAGAATGTAATGATGTGGGAACAGATTATGATTTTGGATGCCATAGAAACAGAACAAGGAAAACATTCCTAGATTGGAACTGTCAAAGCAGCTTTTAGAACTTAGAAGTTCTAAGAACTTAGTTCTAAGTCTTCACAAAGGATTTTGATAGAAAAATTAAAAGTTAGACATTCTAAGCAAGTAGAAACGATGTAGAGGAAGATTCTGACTATGGAGAGAACAGAGATTGCTAAGTAGAGCGTCGTGGTTGACATGGTGAAGTCACGGCTTTGCAGAGCTGACGGTCTTGACAGAAGTCCTAGATATACCTGTGGGTGAGGGAGCACATTAAGAGCACAGCCTCTGGGGAAGGCTCCCAGGGTTTGGATGTCAGAGGAACTGACATCAGCTACTTGATCATTAACTATTTAGTTAATCTATCTAGAAGCTACAGTTCCCTTATCTATACAATGGGTAATGGTACTTACTTCAGAAGGGTGTGGCCAATATGCAAAGGTCTAGAGCCATGTATGACATGTTGTAAAGCACTCTATGAAGATTCTATTCTTCTTTTAATACTTTTTCTACTGTTAAATTTTACTGTTTCTCGAATAGATTTTTTTTTTTTTCTATTGAGAATATAAAACCATTCTTAACTCTCAGGCTGTACAAAAATGGGTGGTAGGTTGGATTTGCTCCTTAGCCATAGTTTGCTGCTATCTATTTCAGATATTCCCACATAAATCTTTTATTCTTTAAAGTTTGCTGGAAATTAGTGCTTTTGTTATATAATGGCTACTAATCTTATCACTTCCTAGACAGTGACACAATTTTAAACATGTCTTGTCAATATTCTAATCATGTGTTTTAGTTACATAGATATTTTAACTTCCATAAGACATATATTGTTTTATGGAGTCATTCATTTATGTTTTCCTACATTATTTTCTGCATATTTAGAATTACTTTCTTTTGCCTGAAGAACCTCTAGTGTTTGGGTGGGGAGTGGGGAATGGATTTACTGCCAATAAATGTTCTCCACTTTTGTTTGTCTGACATAATCTTCATTTGTCCTTTATTTTTAAGAAGTGTCTGGGTTTAGAAGATATCACTTCATTCTCCTTTGACTTCATTCCTGTTGAGAAATCAGGTGCCAATCTTATTGTTGCTTATTTAAAAGTGTTTTTGTCTCTCAGTTCAGTTCAGTCGCTCAGTCGTGTCCGACTCTCTGCGACCTCGTGAATCGCAGCATGCCAGGCCTCCCTGTCCATCACCAACTCCCGGAGTTCACGCACACTCATGTCCGTCGAGTCAGTGATGCCATCCAACCTCTCATCCTCCGTCGTCCCCTTCTCCTCCTGCTGCTCTTAAAACTCTTTATCTTTGGTTTTCAGAAGTGTATCTAGATATTTTCTTTGTATTTATTTTGTTTTGTGTTTATAGCACTTCCTAATTCTGTTGCTTGGTGTCTTTCATTCTTTTGGAACTTCTTGGCTGGTATCTTTCAAATATGGTTTCTCCTGTTTCTACTTTTCTTTTGGGATTTCAACTATATACACGATGGACCTTTTCTCCATGTCCCATATATTTCTTACATTGTCTATCTTTTTCTTAAAACTCGCTTTCATGCAGGTATTTATATTTTTACTTGTATTCCACTTTACTAATAAATACTCTTTTCTGGGGTGTCTCATATGCTCTGTTGAGTTTCTTAGTGTTGATAATTGTATATACTAATTCCAAAATTTTAATTTCCATAATTTAAGTTCCATAATTTTCTTACTCCAGTTCTCTGGTAAAATTCGCCATGTAATCATTTAATTTCATAAGCATATTAAAGACAGTTATTTTAGACTGATACCATTATTTGAGGTATCTATGAATTTACTGTTTTCTATTTTATTTGGGGGGTTTCAGTTGTTTTAATTCTATATTGTAGCATACCTGTTAAGTCTTGATTGAATACTTCATGTATTCAATAAAAAAGTTATAGCGCCTCTGGATAATGTTATCTTTTTCTAGTGTTTACTTTTTTCAGCTGTCAGGCCTAGAATGTGGACCTGTCATTGTGATTGACTCAGAGAAGACAGAATTTGAGTCTGAGTTTCACTGTTTCTAAAGGTTGAATTATTTCTAGTTTACCTTATTTCTATATTGTAGTCCTTGGAGTATTTCAGTAGAAAGCCTGTTTTATATTTTCTATTTTTTTTTGTTTGTTTTCAGTTAGAGTCCATCCTTTTTGGTAGGAATTTTTGCCTCTTTAGTATCATGCAACTATTTGTAACCTCTGCTTGTCTTTACTACCTCTTAGCTGCTTCATTCTGACCTTTGTCTTTTTGCCATCTTCATCTTAGGAATCTGAAAATGCCTTCTGGAACCCAGCAACAGAATTTTGGGTTCATGTCAAAATATTTCTCTTTTGGGGGAACATGTATCTTTTTAAATCCTGATTAATATTGTTGCTTTCTAAGCTTTTGAAGAACTGAGTTATCCTGAACTTTTATAGTTGTTCTTGGTGGAAGAGCTGGTCTGTAAAATGTTGCTCTCTCAATTATTGTGCTAAGTTTTGGATGGTATAAGACATGGTCCATTTCTTTAAGAACACTTCAATTAATATAAATGTACACACACACACATGCACACATATAAATATATGGTAAGCACTCTAAGTTCTAAGTGTTCTAAGTGTGTTTAGTTGTAATGTGTGGTACTGTAAAATTCTTTCAATAGTATGTGATTATTATTCTTATTTATTTGCCTGTTTGTTGTCTCCCTCTAGAATGTAAGACCCATGAAGACAGGGTCATAGTTATTTATTTATTGCTGATACACAGTATAATCTTGATAAATATTTTTTGATAAGTGATTGCTGGATTTGTGTGGCTATGAAGTTTATGTTGTATTTTATATCTGTCTGGACTTCCCTGGTGGCTCAGGTGGTAAAGCGTCTGTCTACAATGTGGGAGACCTGGGTTCGAGCCCTGGGTTGGGAAGATGCCCTGAGGAATGAAATGGCAATCCACTCCAGTACTCAGTTCAGTTCAGTTCAGTTCAGTTGCTCANATATATGTACCACAGCTTTCTTATCCATTCGTCTGCTGATGGACATCTAGGTTGCTTCCATATCCTGGCTATTATAAACAGTGCTGCGATGAACATTGGGGTACACGTGTCTCTTTCAGTTCTGATTTCCTCAGTGTGTATGCCCAGCAGTGGGATTGCTGGGGATCCTTTGTATTTCTGTGGGATAGTTGTATTCAAAGAGATTTTAAGTGTTTTAATAACTTTAGTATAAAATTCACTAAAGCAAGGGATGAAGGTTAGTTATGTTCATTTTACAGACCGTAAACTGGTTGCATATAGATTTAAGTTTACAAAAAATATGTTTAATAACCTAGAAATACCAATACATCAAATAGTCTCTTCCCTAGAACTGTTGATACAAATTAATACCTAATCATGTCCTTAGGATCAGTTAGAGCTGGAGTAAAATCCACTTCTCCCTTCTTCATTTATTTCTCTTCCTTTTTAAGAATACAAGTTCTCTCTTGACGTTAAAGAAACTGTTTTGGGGGGAAAACACAAGTTAAGTGTTATTTTGCCTTTGTTTCTTCTTTCTAGTCTTTCTTTCAGTTACTCTTTCTTTAGCTCTGTGTGGGATGTTGCATATGTGGGATATTTCTGAGAACTCGGACTCTAGGCACAAGATGTGATGTCTCTTAGCCTGGATTATGATAAACTACATTGAGTGGTTTTATAATACAAAAATACTATATGTTAAATTATGTACTGTACATATGGAATTTGTATGTCACGGTTTAATATCCATAATGCATTTGTGTCTGCATATATTGGTGGAGGTATCCCTTATAAAATTTTCTGGGAGGAAACATGGATTTAATTATAAGTGGACCTTTTAATTAGTGTTAGTTTATAGATGAAACTGAATTGTTTTCACCTCTATGGGATGTTTTTGTATCTAATTTCCACTCTACATATTAATCTTTCTTACTTTTGAAACTTTTTATTGAGAAAGCCTTAAGAGGTTTTTCTTTCTCTTTTTCTTTGTTCATCAGACTCAAACAGTCATTCAGATCTAACATTGACTTCATGGTTAGTTCTGTTCTTTCATTGCATAGTTCAGTGTTCCATGACAAATAGGACACTCTGGCATTGTAAAGTTCCCAGAGAAGGGCAAGGAGCTAGAATAATGGGAAATACGAAAAGATGAAGATGGGCACTGAGTTCTCTTTAAGGCTGCAGTGTTTCTGCGTCTACCAAGAGGGTGATTGTGTTGTATCCCATATCCATTTTTCGTAAGGGTGTTAACCATCTGGTTCCTCTTGTTTTCCGCTTCTTGCTCCTTCACATCTGTTGCTTCTTCATTGTTCTACAAAAGCTTACATTCCATATTTGATGTTCATTTCCATAAACATTCCATATTCATGAGCATGCTTAGATTTTACCTGTAGGTCTAAGATAATTACAGTGAAACAGCAGCCAAGGTCATAAGAAAGATCATATCCAGATTAGACGGCTCACTGCCATGAAATCCCTGGCAAGAAATAGCTGCTGGTCATGTTTTGCCTGTCCAGACAATCATTTGAAAGGAGCACCAGAGTTAGCAGTCTGACACATCCTTCCTGGTTGGGTCACTCCATTTAAGTGTGGTTAGCTATTTGTAAAGCTATCTTGAGAGAAAGAGCATGTTAAATTGGAAACACATGGACAGAATGACACACATAGCCTTGGAATTCAGAGCACAGTGCGGCAGAGTTCAATCAGGTGCTTGACATCCTGACAGTCTTGTCTCTGTAGGAAAAGAAAACACCTGGAAACCCTGGGTTCAGTGGTGATAAGTTCACATTTTGGGGCTATTTGCCTAGATTGGTTCCCCTCTGTTTTCCTTTCAATAGATCTTTCCATCTGCAGTTTTTTCTCCTTCTATCATTCTCAAACATCTTCAATACACATCTCTGGTTTCCATCTTGTCATTCTTCCCTAGAATCAATTTAAGTTAAAATCAAAACTGGGTAGCAGGTTGGAAAAGGGATGAAAATTTTCATGGTCCTTTCCCTTGGATACTTGAGTTTCTTCGTGTTCTCTGTAACTTATTCATTGCTACTATCTTTAAAATAAAGCTTCTAGCTATAATTTATAGAGGCTAGATTCATACTGCTTGGCTGCAAAGCCAATGAAGAGGCAATCTGACATGTAAAAATCAGTAGCATTAATTCTTTAAGTAAAACCTTAAAATATATTGAATTTTGGGTAAATTTATAAACATACGGAGTGAAATTATACCAAACAGCTTATTTAGAAATTAACATATTCCTCTGATTTTACTGTTAGCTCTAGATAAACTAAAAGCAATAATATGAGCAAATGTAAATTCATATGGACATTCTGTCAGGTGTGAGGCAGTGTTTTATCTTAAAAATAATAATCAACCAGGAGTCAGGAGGCCTGCGTTTCATCTTGGCTTTGCTATTAGCTTGCTTTTTTGACTTTTTAAAAATAAGATGGGGGAATTTACATTAGGTAAATGAGATTGAAATTCTGGCTGAATTCAAGAGAACACAGTGGCCTCAAATGTGGTTAAGGATGTTTAGTAAGTTAATGAGAGCAGAGGAGCTAAGTGAACATTTGGTTTAGGTCTGGGTTGGGGAGATTATTACAAAAGCTGTTAACCTGTAGATGGAGGTGTCAGGAGGTAGAATGTTAGAAGGTATTAGAATGGAAAACAGTAGAGATTTTTCTGACCTGTTGCAAAAGAATTCAAGCTTGAAGAAGATAATGAATGAAATTTTCCTGGACAAATTGAAATTAGAAGGTGAAGTGTGAAAAGAGGTAGTAGTAACGACATAGACTGGGGCAATTTTGGAAAGCATTTTTAAGTGGAGTAAAGTTAATCTTTGAGAAGATCAGATAAGAGAGTAATTGCTTACTGTTTGTTCAAAGCAGCATGTCATCGACTACCAGTGTGTCCCTCTAAGTCAGGATTTTTCATCAGCAGCTCTGATATTTTGAGCTGAATAATCCTTTGTTGTGTGTATGGATCATATGACTGTAGGATATTTAACAGCATCCTTGATCTCTACCCATTAGAAACTGATAACCCCCCTACCCAAGTTTTGACACTCAAAAATGTTTTCAAACATTGCCACGGTTGCTACCACTTGAAAACCAATGTTTTAAAAAAAGACAAATAATTTTCCAGAGGTCATATATTCTACTGGTTAAAAGTTTGGGCTCTGAAGACAGAGTTATAGAAGAATATTTGAGTCCTAGTTCTTTTACCTTTCTCACTGTGGGCTTTGAGTAAATCCCTTAACTTTTCTAAGCATCACTTTCTTCATTTGTAAAATGAGACTAGTAAAAATTACCCACATTCTGGGATAATTGTGAAGATTAAATGAGACACACATGAAAGATATAATGTAGTATATGGCACATGAAAGTTACTCAGTATACACCAGAACTTGTTCTTCCTATAATTTAATAGTTATAAAAAGGCATAAGAATAGAGAAGATAAACATAGCTGTTTTTGAAAGTAGATACTTTGGCATCAGAGAATTTTGGGAGCCAAATATCTGGGTCTCACTATACAGGTTGTCTTTAGAGGCATTGGTCTGTTGAATCTATTAGTCAATAAATACTATTTGAGCATCTATTAGGTGCCAAGCGCTATTCTAATGTTGAGTGTTGAGACATGAGCAAAACACAGAATTTTTCAAGATCTTACATATTAATGGGAAAGACAAAACTGATAGATATGACTTCAACTAAGTAGAGTGTAACAGACACTACTAACTGATCATCAAAGTTTATTCTCCCCTTCTTTTACCAAAGCTGGCCCACAGCTTCCCAACTATACTAAGATTCTAACTTTAAAAGTCTACTCTAAATAGTGTAGTAGTCATTTGAGTAAGTGCTTTGTATTAGTCCAAGAACAGAAGTGAAGTCTGCCACTTCCAGCCCTGACCCGTAAAAACTTCCTCAAAGGGTTTTTAATGATTTTTGTTTCTTACCATGAGCTGGAAGGTCACAACAATTATCGGAGTGACTAGAACAATCTTGAAAATCACATGTTAAAAGTGGCAGAGCTCCTGTAAACCTGGGTTCCTGAATGAGAGTGTGGAACAAAGACTCCTTTCCAGGCTACAACCTACAAGATTGTCTCAACTTTTCAATGGAAGTGAAATAACATCTGAAATAAGAGCCTATTGTGTTTAATCATTGCAATGTGGGTTGATTTGTTCACCAATTATGGTTATCAAATGAAACAGGTGATCTAAAAAGATTTCTGTGAGGGGAGAATATTTGAGCTGAACTCTGACAAAAGAAAATAAAGTAGTCTTGCTGCTGCTGCTGCTGCTAAGTTGCTTCAGTCATGTCCGACTCTGGGACCCACCAGGCTCCCGTCTCTGGGATTTTCCAGGCAAGAACACGAGTGGGTTGCCATTTCCTTCTCCAATGCGTGAAAGTGAAAAAGATTGTTTCTAATGGGAAGAACAACCGGTGTTAGGGAGCTGTCTTTGACAAGTAGCTGATACTAGAGCCCCTACAATACTAGAGCCCATGCTCGTGGGTGAGGTGGGAGCATACAGGTAGAAATGGTATTAAGACAAAATGAAAGTATGGCTCCTAATTCTCCCTAGTTTATAAAGACAGATAGATCTCCATGGCAATCAGAAGCACTTCTTCCTTTCCAAAAGAACAATTGGCTCCTTTCTGCCCCAATTTTTTTTTTTAATCTGGCCCTTCCATTGGCATATACATCCATCATATAGTAGGTACATGTTCAGATTGAAAATTCAGTTGAAATTGACTTGGGCAGAGACCATACCTGAAATCACTGGACATAGGTTGATGAGGGTCTCTCCTGCTTCATCTGATACAGATGAAAAGAGAATCTGCTTTGCAAGTTTCTCTGGCAAAATGACCAGTGGTGTAAACTCTTGAGATGCGTTAATCATCCTGGTAGTGTTATGCTGTTCAGACTTCATTAACCCTTGTTTGGATAAGAGTTTTACTTATCTCTGAGCTGTACTTTTTCTGTAAATATCTATATTTGAGTTAGGTTGAGATCTCAAAGAGAAACATAACTCTTTGATATGTTAGTATCCCATTTATTCAGAAAACTAATTTGTGCTCAGTTTTGGGTTGCCAGCCCAGGAACATGGTTGTTTTATGTAAAATGGAGGCTGACTTTTGGAGACAACAAATACTCTTTTGTTCATTTATTTAGCAAAAGTCATATAGATGTTCTGTAATGTTTTCAATGTTGTATTTGGATATACATACATTAAGTAAAACTGAAACGAGCTACCAAGTAACAATATTATATGCTGATTTGTAAAATCCAATGTAATTCACCCTTCAAATTCCATTCACCTCAGTATGAACCCTGGTGCTCCCATCTTACAGTGTTTTGCAGTGTTATTCTCAGTAACTTAGTCTCATGACGAATTTCGAAGAATAATGGAAGAAGTGCTTCTTTTAAGAAGACCAGTATATTTCATTTTTGAACAAAGAATCTTTCATTCCTGGACTTCCTTCTCTCAGAAAACCGTTTTCTATCTAATTGCTCAAGACAAAATCTAGGAGTTATCTTTGTTTGCTTTCCATTCATTGTTCCTTTTCCCCAAGTCTTCATTTTGGTCCTATAAAGCCCGTCTCCCAAATATATTGTAAATTAATCTATTCATCGCTATCTCTATTATTAACCAACCACCATTTTTTAACTGACCTAAAATAACAGGTTTCACTGATTTCTATTCTTGTTTCACAAATATAGCACCCAGACTGATCACCTAAAATCACAAAAATGTCGTAGTTAAACCCAGATATCTTGCTCTGACTTATAAAGTACCACATGCATGTTTCCTTGCATGTTCCTCCTCTATTTTATGCTGTTTTGCCCTGCTCCTTAGTCTACCACCGCACTGAGCAGACCCAATGTGTTCTCACTTTAGGGCTTTGTACTGTCACTTTAGTATGGAATGCTCTGCTCTGTGACCTCTGCATGGTTACCTCCTTCTAGTTGCTGCTCTGCTATTAATGGAGTGAAACAGTTCCTGTTAACACAGCAGGCATGGAACAGATATTTGTTGAAAGAGAGCTAATGGGAAAATGGGTCCTTTTGTGATATGGAAGACAGTGACATAATGGGTTGATGACACATGGTCATATACCTATGGGGCATGCAGTTTTCCCTTTTGAATTTTATGACATGATGCTGAAGGTCTATTGACTCCTAAGAGAAGAATTAAGCAATCATTTCCTTTTAAAATGGTTCTGTCTGTAGATTGCATTTTCAGTTTCTATATCTTTGGCCTATTTTTCATGGCATATTCTAAAGAAGCACAGGCAAGTTAGATGGAATATGCAATAAGAGTAAATCAACCCAAAGTGACCATAATGATCTCATTTCCTGTTTCCTATATATCTCTCTCATGGGTATGGAGTTCTTAGTAAGTAGGATTGAAAATGGATATTTGATAGAGGATTGGACCTCCAGATTTTTTTTCAGTCATTAAATCTTTTACATCTTACAATTCTAGAGTTTCCAGAAATCAAGTTATAGCCCAGTTCGTACTTCTTTTCTATAGGCACCTTCTAAACCAGATTAACCTGTCATTCTAATTTACCTCTATTTTTTTCTATTCATTTGTTACTGAAGAACATTTCTCCATGTTTCAGAATGAGTGTATACTTTTTTCTGTGTAGTATAAAAAAGGACAAGTGGTAATATATTAATCTGATGGCATTTGCTAGAATATCTGGAAAGTAAAAATTGACTTTTTTTCAAGTAAGTGCTAAAATGAAATGGAAAGGAAGTAACTTAAAACATTTCTTAAAATTTCAGGCCAAATGATGCAGACAATAGCAAAGACGTGAATCAAGCAAGCTGCATCTGTTCCCTTGTATTGTGAGTTAGCCTCGTATGTTCTCTGTTCCTCAGATAGGGAGCAAACATGCAGCACCTTTCACGCTAAGCTTTAAATCAGTGGCTGGAACTTAGTTATTGAACAGAGGCCTTTGAGATTTTGATCCTGATGATTCATCTAAAATATATGAAAGTTTATGAAAAGTATATATAGACATTCATTTTAACTATATATTTTGCAACACTAGATTTTAAATCCTGTTTAGGCTATTGACTGTGTCGTGTCTAAGCTCGTTATGTAAATTCTGGAAGAATTTCTGAGATCAAAGCTCTTTCTGTAATAGGAGTGCAGGTTTGTTTCCCATAAACACTAGCATTACTGTTTTGGTTTATAAATGGCTCATTTTTCTTTTTTCCATAAAGTACTTGTATGATGCCATGCAATGTTAATTATATTTTGACTGCTATATTTTTATTTATAAATGGAAATTGAGTATAAAATTTCAAACTTCAAAATTTACAGAAATGCTTATTTGAAAAGATAGCATTTTTTTTGTTCAGTTGCTAAGTCATGTCCAACTCTTTGTGACCCCATGAACTGCAGCATGCTAGGCTTCCCTGACCTTCACTGTCTCCTGGAACTTGTTCAGATTCATGTCCACTGAGTTGGTGATACTATCTAATTATCTCATCTTCTGCCGGCTGCTTTCTCTTTTTGCCTTCAGCCTTTCCCAGCATCTGGATTGTTTCTAACAGGTCGGCTCTTCCCATCAGGTGGCCAAAGTATTGGAGCTTCGGCTTCAGCATCAGTCCTTCCAATAATATTTAGGGTTGATTTCCTTTAGGATTGACTGGTTTGATCTCCTTGCTGTCCAAGGGACTCAAGAGTCTTTTCCAGCACCACAGTTCAAAAGCATCAGTTCTTTGGCACTCAGCCTTCTTTATGGTCC
Source organism: Neotragus moschatus (assembly GCA_006410615.1). Lineage (NCBI taxonomy): Eukaryota > Metazoa > Chordata > Mammalia > Artiodactyla > Bovidae > Neotragus > Neotragus moschatus. The sequence continues at coordinate 824,690 of SJYA01000916.1, forward strand.
AACTCTCACATCCATATACAACTACTGGGAAAATCATAGCTTTGACTATACGGACCTTTGCCAGCAAAGTGATGTTTCTGTTTTTTCATATGCTGTCTAGGTTTGTCATAGCTTTCCTTTCAAGGAACAAGAGTCTTTTAATTTCATGGCTAGAGTCACTACTGCAGTGATTTGGAGCCCAAGAAAGTAAAATCTGTCACTGCTTCCACTTTTTCCCCTTCTATTTGCCATGAAGTGATGGAGCCAGATGCCACGATCTTAGTTTTTTGAATGTTGAGTTTCAAGCCAGTCTTTTCATTCTCCTCTTTCACCCTCATCAAGAAGCTCTTCAGTTCACCTTCCCTTTCTGCCATCAAAGTGGTTTCATCTGCATATCTGAGGTTGTTGATATTTCTCCTGGCAATTTTGATTCCAGTTAGTGAATCATCCAGCCTGGCATTTCACATGATATATTCTGCATACAAGTTAAATAACCAGGGTGAAAATATAGACTCTTGACTTACTCCTTTCCCAAATTTAAACCAATCAGTTGTTCCATGTCCAGTTCTAACTGTTGCTTCTTGCACCTGCATACAGATTTCTTAGGAGACAGGTAAGCTGTCTGGTATTCCCATCTTTTTAAGAATTGTCCAGTTTGTTGTGATCTACATAGTCAAAGGCTTTGGTGTAGTCAGTGGCTACACTAAAAGCAGAAGTGGCTGTTTTTTTTGGAATTCCCTTGCTTTCTCTATGATCCAATGAATGTTGGCAATTTGATCTCTGGTTCCTCTGCCTTTTCTAAAGCCAGCTTGTACATCTGGAAGTTCTCAGTTCATGTACTGCTGAAGACTAGCTTGAAGAATTTTGAGCATAACCTTATTAGCATTTGAAATGGGCACATAATCATTCTAATAAATTTTTTTTCAAAATAAATTGACCTTTAGAAAGTCTTGAAATGCTCGGTTTTCTCATGACTGTGGTCTCTGTAAAGCTGTGTGTTGTGTTTTGCTTCTTTTGTATAGATGAGTTGATAATATATTTTATACCAAAAAACAAAACTGAAAACTCAAGACTTTTAAATGAAAGTTTATGTATGTTGTGAGATATGAGAAAATGAGGACAGTCCCCTGTTGGATTTGTTGCATGTTCTTTAGCTAAATTGTCATTTCATTTGGATAGGTCCTTTTTCTTTCTAGTCCTGGTTGTTAAGATGATGGTTCAATTTCACGGAGTTCTAAACAGAAGGTAGAAAATAGACAGCTAAAAGGAAAGGAAATAAGCTGATTCATTTAAGCAAAAGAGAAAGAGAATCTAATCTCCCAACAGGGACTCTGTCCATTTCTGCAGCCTCTGAGCCATGGTATCAATTGCTGTCAACACTATTTATGTGGACGATTGCATTGACGTAGTGTAATTGGTTCTGCAACACCATTGTAACACAATGGAGCAAAATAGCCTATCCAAGGCACTCAACACCATCCTTAGTCAGAAGGCCAGACATAATGTAAAACCCAGGAAGGATCATTGAAAACATACAGAAAGGTGTTTTTTGGAGTTAAGTGTTTTGGAAATAAAAGTGTTTTGCCGTCCCTGTTAGTATAGTACTGAGTATCCCTGCCTGTCACATGGGAAACCCAGGTTCAATACCCCAGTGGAGAGGCAGCACACCCTTTCAGAGAAGGGAATGGCAACCCACTCCAATATTTTTGCCTGGAGAATTGCATGGACAGAGGGGCCTGATGGGCTACAGTCCATAGAGTCACAAAGAGTCAGACATGACCGAACGACTACACTTTGGAAGTAAAGTAAGACAGAGCAGAAGAAACTTTTGATATTTTTAAGTTTAACATGATCATCAACTTCTGGTAATATTTTAAAATTGGTTAAAAAGTAGAGAATTATTTTGAAACCCTGCTTTTTATTCTATTACATTGGGACTAGAAGGTTTATTCCTCCAATATCTAGTGGACAGTGACCTAGGGCTTTTGGAACTGGTTCTGATCTGGTGCTTTAAAATGAGTGCTGTGTTGCATTGTGGCTCCTAGGGTAGTCATAGCCCTGTTGCTGATGAAAATTTTTATTTCTTTTCTTTTCAGATAAGATTAAGAAAACTAAAGACCAGGATAATTAAAACCCCATGGACAAGTTTATTTGTTATTAAATCATTACAACCAGTGGCTTCATATTGGCTAGACTGATGATTTATTACTGACAAATAGAAACACAACTTCAAGTTCTGTTATCTCTGTTACTTTATCTTTTCTCTCAGTATCTCAATTCTTGATACAGTCTCATAATTTTATCCATGGTTTCTCAATTGCTGCTACTGTAGAGTAGTGATAAAAGACAAGATTAAAGTGATACTTTCTTGCTAGAGAAATAACATCTGCCCATTTGTAATGCCTATGCGATTATACATAGCAAGATTTTCAAACACACATAGGATTTAGATAGACATGCACACAAATGTACACATGTTAATTCTTCGTTAAAATATACATTCTATGGCATTGGAACATGCATAATATCATATATGAAATGAATCGCCAGTCCAGGTTCGATGCATGATACAGGATGCTCGGGGCTGGTACACTGGGATGACCCAGAGGGACGGTACAGGGAGGGAGGTGGGAGGGGGGTTCAAGATGGGGAACACGTGTACACCCATGGAAGATTCATGTTGATGTATGCCAAAACTAATACAATATTGTAAAGTAATTAGCCTCTAATTAAAATAAATAAATTTATATTAAAAAATAATTTTAAATGCATTCTATAAGTATATGTGAACTTTTCACAGTGCATTGTTTGTATCATCTTTCTACTTGACATATTCCTTTTAAAGAAACTAAAGGGATTATATTAGTCTACAAAAATAATTGCAAGTATCTATATTAGCTTACCTAAAAGTTCTTTGAAATATGAAACTTATTGGCAAAGCTTTATTTGTTAATAATATGGGCTAATATTAATATTGTTAACAAATAATATGGGGTAATATGGTGCTTCCCTGGTGGCTGAGAGGTTAAAGTGTCTGCCTGCAATGCGAGAGACCCGGGTTTGATCCCTGGATCGGGAAGATCCCCTGGAGAAGGAAATGGTAACCCACTCCAGTATTCTTGCCTGGAGAATCCCATGGATGGAGGAGCCTGGAAGGGTACAGTCCACGGGGTTGCAAAGAGTCGGACACGACTGAGTGACTTCACTCACTTCACTATGGGCTAATATATTTATCTGAGTTAAAGAAATCATAGGAAATCTGATTTGAGGTACTTGCTTATCTTAAATTATCACTTATCATGCAAGGAAAGGTGAAATATTAAATATGAGTATTTTAAAGATTAAAACCTTCATTATCCTGTTCTTAAGTTAGCACAGTGGAGTACCTGGCAAGTTTCTTATATTCTGTGAAGAATTATCACTATACATTTCCCAACACTGATCATTCCTAGACTATACATTTTCTGGGAATGATTCAGAATATTGAATTAGAATTTGGGAAACTTGGGTTCTGATACAAACTTCAAGCTACCTAAATGTGTTTTTCCTCTATAAAATGAGAGTGCTCATTTCTAAGTTTATTTTAGCTTTTCAGTATGTGATTTGGTAATACCACAGTAGGCCCTCCCAGAGACATAAAATAATCGTATTTAAAAGTTTCATTGGCGCTTTTAATCTCAGTGCCAAAAACGTTGCACATGTTTTTTTCTCCACACATTCTTTGGGACCTGGATATTAAGAGGTAAAGAACTGCATATACCCGTGGTGCCGGTTAGTCCCCAGAAGTCTTCATTTGTGCTAAAAGTGTCTTCCCAAGCAGTTTTCTAGGGATCACTCTTCAGAAGACATAAATGAAAGAAACTTAACTATATTTCTAACTTCACCTTAATTATAGCTATTATAGAGTGGGAAGATAGATAACATTAGATAATTACAGCTGAATTTAAAGCATAAAAATCAATTAACAGTAAACAGTTTTTCTGTGTACAAATGTTAACACCAGTCAGGATTCCATGCACAGCAGAAAGAGCTAAAACTTGGAGAACAAGCAACCTGAGCAAAACGAATACAGTATTGTAAAGCAAAACAAACTAAAAAAAAAAAAAAATGATTGTGCTTCTCAGGAATCGCTGAAGAGCTTGCTTAGGTAGTAAAGCAAAGGGAGAACATGGGGGTAGTTGAAAGCTCTCTTGGATTGTAGGTAGTATATTTTACATGTTTCTTTGTGTTTTTATTTATTTAGAGTTATTCAGACAAACAAAAATGTGTAAAGAATACTCTAATGAACAGCTCTGTGTATCCACAACTGGCTTACCCAAGGGACATATACAAACCCAACCGAAATTCCTCTTGGATCTTTTCCTACTTGCAGACCCTTCCCTTCCTTATAGTGATATATCCTCTCCTGAATTTGATATTTATCATTCCCGTACATCTCTTTCTTTCCTTCCTTCCTCCTTTCTTTTTAAAATTTATTTATTTTTGGCTACACGGGATCTTCATTGCTTTGCATGGGCCTTTTCTGGTTGAGGTGAGTGGGGGCTACTCTTTCTTGCAATGTGTGGGCTTCTCATTATGGTGGCTTCTCCTGTTGTGGAGCGCAGGCTCTAGATGCGCAGGCTTCAGTAGTCAACGTGTAAGGGGCTCAGTAGTTATGACTTATGGACTCTAGAGTGCATACTCAGTAGTTATGGAGCATTGGCTTAGCTGCTCTGCAGTATGTGGGATCTTCCTGGACCAGGGATCAAACTCATGTCTCCTGCATTGGCAGGTGGATTCCTATCCACTGCACAACCAGGGATGTCCTTTCTGTAAAAAATGCATATATCTCTTGACTATAAGTAGAGTTGTTTGGCGTGCTTTACATTTTACGAGTCAGATACCACAGCTATACATTTTACACCCACTGTTACAAGATTCAACTTAGTTTTGAGTACTCTAAATGATTAAGTGGTTTTATATAATTGTACACTTTTATCAAGAAGAGATAAGAAAGCCTTCTTCAGTGATCAGTGCAAAGAAATAGAGGAAAAGAACAGAATGGGAAAGATTAGAGATCTCTTCAAGAAAGTTAGAGATACCAAGGGAACATTTCATGCAAAGATGGGCTCGATAAAGGACAGAAATGGTATGGATCTAACAGANTATTGATTATTAAGTTGCTGAAGATTCTAATTCATTGAAATAAGCACTGGCTCCATATGTGTAAGACAGAAAGCTTTTGGAAGGCAGCTGCTGATGTGAAAGTCATTGCTTAATGTTAAATTTTCTTATAGTAACTCCTTGGCAGAGTCCTACTAACAATTATAATACAAAGCAAAATATGTTGCAACAGTATATGTAAAAATATCAAATCCAAATTCGTTTTATATAGAACACTCATCCTTTGCCTTTTACTTGAAATTTCCACTGATTCTTATATTCATTTAAAATTTGCATCATTTCCCCCCAGTGTTAATAAAGATTAGCTATAGATTGAGAAAGTAGTGTTAGTTGCTCAGTCGTGTCGACCCTGTGGACTGTAGCCAACCAGGCTTCTCTATCCATGGAATTCTCCAGGCAAGAATACTGAAGTGGTAGCCATTCCCTTCTCCAGGGGATCTTCCTGACCCAGGGATTGAACTCTGATCTCCCGCATTCTAGGCAGATTCATTTCCATCTTAGTCATAGGGGAAGTCCTATAGATTCAGCCCTACTTTAAAAAATGATGCTTTTCCTTAATACAAAAGTAATATATACTTGAAATAGGAGTCCAAATTGTCTGCTTTAAATTTTTAACACCCACATACACAAGTTTGATGTTTGCCATTCCTAGATGATAAGCCTAACACCCTGACCTTGGATGGCATCACTGACTCAATGGACATGAGTTTGAGCAAACTCAGGAAGATAGTGAAGGACAGGGAAGCCTGAGTACTGCACTTCATGAGATTGCAAAGAGTTGCACATGACAACAATTGACCTTAATAAAGTGACAATATAATGGGCTTTGAACAGATAAACAAAACATTTGATTGAGAGTCCAAATAGCTATTGAGGTGTGTGTCTAAACTGAAAAAGAAGAGGGATACACACTTGCCTTTAAACTTTCAGTCTTATCAGCTTAACTCTTTGTGCTCATGTATGGTTCTTGTGCCACCAACTGTGAAAGATTCAACATGGTTGCAAATTGGTTGCAACTCTTCCTGTTGAGGAAAGTTCCTCTCGGGAATTTTAGATAGCTTTATTGACTTGCTTAACTGATTGAACATGATAAAGAACACTTTCTGTGACTTTTGAGGCTAGATCCTAAGAAGCTCTGTAACTTTTATGCAGGCCTGCAAAGCACTCTCTGGAAACTCTGAGCTGCCACCTAAGAAGTTTGCCTAACCTGAGTCTGCCATGCTGCAGGAGTGCTCCAGTTGACAGTCCCAGCCAGTCCTGCTTCCAGCCATAGCTTCCAGGATGTCAGACATGTAAGTGAAGCTGTCTTGAACTCTCCAAAGCAGAGTATTAGCTAGCTGACTATCACCGAGTAACCTCAGTCAACGCTATGAGGAGCAGAACCCTCACCTGACTAAAGTCGTCTTAAACTCTTGGTCCTTAAAATTGACAGTTAAATGTAAGTGACTGTGTTTCTAAGTCACCTAGTTTGGGAAAGTGTGTCACTTCTCTATTCCTGAATAGCAAATCATCTCCGTACTTAGTGACTTAACATGATAGCAGCCATTATCTTTCTGTGTCTGTCTGGCTCAGGAAGTTGAAAGGCCACAGATGGACTGACTTTTCACTGCTCTACAGTGTCTGAACTGGGAATATTTGAAAGCCAGGAGTGACTCAGTGGCTGAGGGCTTGAGTCACATGACAACTTACACTTCCGGTGGTTGATTTGGACTGTTAGCCAGGACCTCAGCTGATCTGTGGACTGGCACATCTTTCACATTAGGGCATTTGTTAATACTTTCCAGAGTTTAAACATGGGGTTACATTATTTAACAACTCCAAAATTTTAATAAATTTTAAATAGCATGTTTCTGACAGGAGGACATTAATCTCAAAGAACGAAGACTTTTTTGAGGAAAAAATGGGAAATGTGATGGGATGATAGGATCCAGGTAGAGAATGGAAGAGTTCAGATGTCAGACAAAGGGAATTTTTTTCATACTGCAAAAGAGTGCCTTTTCCTATTTTTGCCTTGACATGTCAGTGCCCTAAATTATTTCCACATGTTCTCCATAATTCTAAGTTTGTTAATCTTGAAGTTTGTAAAATAGATTTTAAAAGGTGAAAAACCTACTTCTGTTTATCATTCTTTACATTGATGCTGAAAGACTAGATATTATATTTATAAAAGAAGATTAATTTCCATAGAGAAATTCTATAATATATCACATCATTCCATAAAAGCCATAAAACTTACTGAGAGAACTTGTTACAGTATCAAATAATTTTGATATAATTTACTGATCAATGACACAAATGATTCTGATTTAGTTACCAAACTAAATTACATACACTTGAAAACAAGCCTCTTTATTGATTTCTTGCTATTTAAAAACTATTTTAAATTTGGAGTTGTTATAATGTAACCTCCTGCTTCAATTTTGGACACTATTAATAAATTCCCTGCTGTGAAAGATGAGGAAATGAACACATAATGTAGCCAGCTGCCAACATGGCCTCCAATGATTCTCACTCCCCTGCATTTCCACACTTAGTCCCCTCTCTCACTGGATAAGATGGACGTGACTCATAGAAATTGTGTGAGGTAATGGATGTTAGCTTTTTTCAGCAATTAAGTTTTTAAGTTAATACATAGCAGTAGCTAACTGGTTCACATATATAATTTTCACCTTCTTGCTCATCTGTTTCCTCTTTCTTCAGTGTCCATAATTTGCATGACTTCAGTTTTCTTGTTCGCTTGGGCATAAAGAGCTAAATTCCATCCGCTGGCACCGATCCTGTTGTGAGATGCTAACATAGCTTCTTGATAACAGACCAAAAAAGTGGAAATTTTCTTGGTGTAGCTCCTCTCTTCTCCTTCAGGTATTTATATAGCACAAGAGTCTCTCTACTGTTCATTCTCCAGTACCTTCAGATAATTACTTTTCGTAGGATTTTACCTGACCTGCCTCTTGAGAAATCTATATGCAGGTCAGGAAGCAACAGTTAGAACTGGACGTGGAACAACAGACTGGTTCCAAATCAGGAAAGGAGTATGTCAAGGCTGTATATTCTCACCCTGCTTATTTAACTTATATGCAGAATACATCATGAGAAATGCTGGACTGGAAGAAACGCAAGCTGGAATCAAGATTGCTGGGAGAAATATCAATAACCTCAGATATGCAGGTGACATCACCCTTATGGCAGAAAGTGAAGAGAAACTAAAGAGCCTCTTGATGAAAGTGAAAGAGGAGAATGAAAAAGTTGGCTTAAAGCTCAACATTCAGCAAACGAAGATCATGGCATCCAGACCCATCACTTCATGGGAAATAGATGGGGAAACAGTGGAAACAGGGTCAAACTTTATTTTTGGGCTCCAGAATCACTGCAGATGGTGACTACAGCCATGAAATTAAAAGACGCGTACTCCTTGGAAGAAAAGTAATGACCAGCCTAGATACCATATTCAAAAGCAGAGATATTACTCTATCAACTAAGGTCCGTCTAGTCAAGGCTATGGTTTTTCCAGTAGACACATATGGATGTGAGAGTTGGATTGTGAAGAAGGCTGAGCGCCGAAGTATTGATGCTTTTGAACTGTGGTGTTGGAGAAGACTCTTGAGAGTCCCTTGGACTGCAAGGAGATCCAACCAGTCCATTCTGAAGGAGATCGGCCCTGGGATTTCTTTGGAAGGAATGATGCTGAAGCTGAAGTTCTGGTACTCTGGCCACCTCATGTGAAGAGTTGAGTCATTGGAAAAGACTCTGGTGCTGGGAGGGTTTGGGGGCAGGAGGAGAAGGGTATGACAGAGGATGAGATGGCTGGGTGGCATCACTGACTCGATGGGCGCGAATCTGAGTGAACTCNGGTACTCTGGCCACCTCATGTGAAGAGTTGAGTCATTGGAAAAGACTCTGGTGCTGGGAGGGTTTGGGGGCAGGAGGAGAAGGGTATGACAGAGGATGAGATGGCTGGGTGGCATCACTGACTCGATGGGCGCGAATCTGAGTGAACTCCGGGAGTTGGTGATGGACAGCGAGGCCTGGCGTGCTTCGATTCATGAGGTCGCAAAGAGTCAGACACGACTGAGCCACTGAACTGAACTGACAGTTGTTTTCTGAGGAAATTGCCTGGTAGCGTCTTACTCTATTAATAAGAGAATCGGAAATTCGTCCCTTATTTTTAAAAAATTTGTTCTTTGTTTCAACTGGGCTTTGAATCAAATAATAGTCAATAGCTGCTTTTTCATCCAACCCTCTAACTAGAAGTTCTTCCAATTTGGTTTCTTTTAGTAAAAGACAAAAAATATCTGGTTTACAGTTCTCTCTTACTCTTTGTAACTCTTATAGCAAACCCAAGTACTAAAATACAGGATAGATTTTGTTGAACCTATATTTAAAAGCACAGACTTTCTATTATCATGTATTTCAAACTCAATCTCCAGAAACCAGTGGAAGTTGAATAATCAGGGAGAACTAGGTAACTTGACAACTGGGTGACATTGGGTGAGTTGTTGGGTCACTGTGTGCCTCAGTTTGTGAATTTGGGACAAAAATATCTATCAAAAGTAAGATCTCAAGGATTAAGTGAGTGAGTGAGTGGAAGTCACTCAGTCGTGTCCAACTCTTTGCGACCCCAGGGACTGTAGCCTACAAGGCTCCTCTGTCCATGGAATTTTCCAGGCAAGAGTACTGGAGTGGATTGCCATTTCCTTCTCCAGGGGATCTTCCCGAGAGGATTAAATGAGGTGATAAATTCATTGGAACTTTAAAGTCCAAATAAAGAGTAGGTAATAAGAAAATATTGATTGTTTGTCTGTTTAACTCCTCATTTCACATTTTCTCACTCCTAAATTAGGATCCTCTTAATTATTTTTAATCTTTCCCATTTTTTTTTGCTAATTATACCATTTTATTTATAACTTTCTATGATTATTTGAGATTAGTTTATACTTCTCATTATGTTTTAAGTGTTTCAAGAGACAGATTTTGCTTATTTGTAGTGCCTTGTGTAGATTAAAAGTATTCAGTGAGAATCTGCAGAATTTATTTTCTTGAGTCGCCATTTCATCATCATTATAGCAGTTTCCTTTTGAGATATTATAAAACCCAATATCTGTTCTTAAAATGCATGAAACACACTTAGTAACATTGATTTTGCCATTTTTTTCAGTGTTTAAAAATAAACCTAAAGATTTTACTTAAAATTTTCAAATTCAGAAACACACACTAATCAGCTTGATCCTGGATCCATAATGGCAAATGTCTCTCCATCTTAACTTCAGATGTTTTGGGAGGTTTATAATCAAGGACTAAAGATGTCAAGAAAACACTTCTCTGTCTTTAATCAAGTATTTTTAACAGTTGACTAGATGGTATGACTATACATCCGTGTTTTGTTTTGTTTTGTTTTTTCAGATACACTTGAATTTATTTGTGTACAGGCATGTTGTCTTTCTCTCCCTTCAATATGTGGGAACTATTGTTTTTGTTTACCTAGCATAAAACACGCCCCACCTTCACATCATAGGAATGGATAAATAATGTCATCAATGCCAACAGAATGATTCTTCACTTTAAAAATACGAATTTCTAGTGGATATGCACAAGGAAGAAAGCAGATAAAACAGTTAATTTATTACAGTGTGACTCTGATTAAGGCTTCATAAACACCTACTAAGGCCCCCTCTTTTTTTTTTTTCAAGATTTCTTCTTTGATGTGGACCATTTTTAAAGTCTTTATTGTTAAAATATTATTTCTTTTTTATGTTTTCGTTTTTTGACCTTGCAGTGTGTGGGGTCTTAACTCCCCAATCAGAGACTGAACCCACCCCTGCATTGGAAGACAAAGTCTTAACCACTGTACCACCAGGAAACCCCCCCCCCTCTTCTTGAGGTTTGTTGAGCTCCACCTCTAGTATAGTTAGATAAGATTCTTTCCTTTTATTTTGGTGGATGGGGGAGGGGGAAGGGAGCGTAAGTTAATCAGAATTTTTTTTTTCTTTTAAAAGATAAAAAGTACAGAAAATCTCTTTTGGAATTGCTTTATATACTCTTGGACACAAAAAGTTTCATAATAGTAACTCCTTTTGATTCTGTTCTTGAAGCAAAGTCCTNGGAAGATCCCCTGGAGGAGGGCATGGAAACCCACTCCAGTATTCTTGCCTGGAGAATCCCATGGACAGAAGAGCCTGGAGAGCTACTGTCCATAGATTCCCAAAGAGTCAGACATAACTGAAGCAACGTAGCATGCGTATACACTCTTTTACATTACATTATGCTATTAATCTTATCAAATAATTGGTTTGATTCATGGTTGCATATTTGTAAGACACTTTCAGGGTGATAGAAGTATAAATATCTTTTCAAATTATTTATAATAAGCATATAATCTATACTTCATGATCCACTTGTTCATTTGTTACTGGTAAAATGATATTTAAATGATTTCCTGGTCAAGGACAGGTTTGGGTATTAAAAATTCACCAGTGAGCAAAACAACTTGGTCCCTGTCTTATGGACCTTACAGCCTAATTCAAAGACAAAGGTTAAATTTCACAAATAATTCCAGAAGTGAATATATAGTACATTAAACAGAAATCTATTGATTGCCTTATATAAATTAAAGCAATAAAACCAAGGAAAACCTTTGTGTTTGCAAGATTTATATTCTGATTGGGTGGTTTTAGGAGAGTGAGGCAGACAAATAGTAATTAAGATGAGCTAAGAGTAGGCAGGAAAAGTAAGAAAAATACAAAGTATGTTTAAAGATGACATATGCTATGGGGTAAAATAAAGGATGGATCAGGATTAGGCAATAAGGGAGGGTTGCAGCTTTAAATATTCTGTCCATAGAAGTCCTTACTTCTGAGAAGATGACAGTTGAGTAAATATGTGAAGTGAGACCAGGTGAGAGGCTGAACATGGAGTGTGGGTGTGGTTATATATGAGGGGCATTTGAAGCAGAGGGAATTTAAGTACAAGGACTTAAGGGCAGGCAGCATCCTTTCTGAAGGATAGCAATGGGCTGGAGTAGAGCATAGTATGGGAAGAACACTGGGTTTGAAATCAGAGAGGGAGAGGGTGTGGTGAGGTGGGATACATTGATTGACTGATTTGCCATTGTCAGTCGTTTGGCTTTTGCTTGGAATGAGATGTAAAACAATTGGAAGGTTTAGCAGGAAGATGGCAAGATCTTTAGCAAGAGCCTCTGTGATCCTCCTTCTGTTTAAATAGGATCACCCTACAGGCTACATTGAAAATAAAATGAACTAGGCATAAGAGCGGATGCATGGAGGCCAGTTTGTACAGTAATTCTGTACAAATTTAGTTTGTACAATAATCATGGTAGCATGAATCTTAGAAGTGAGGCTGTTCTTTTCTATGAAATTTTTATAAAGAGAAAAGAAAGCAATAAACAAAGTTATAGTGATATGGGTATACAAGAGAAGATACACTTTGGACATAAGTTTGTGTTGTATGAAAGATGATGGGAATGTAATTTTTTGTGAAGTAGGTACTTTGCAATGAGAAAACTACATTGAAAAATTGAGGAATCAACACAATTTAGTGTTTCTTTCTCTGTTTTAATAGTATATTATACAAATTACTATGTGAATGTCTATCTCACTACCCTTTATTGTAATTATTTATTAAAAAGCCCAGACATCCAAGACAAGGGTGTCCACTTTTGCCACTGTTACTCAACATAGTTTTGGAAGTCCTAGCTACAGCAATCAGAGAAGAAAAAGAAATAAAAGGAATCCAGATCAGAAAAGAAGTAAAGCTCTCACTGTTTCCAGATGACATGATTCTGTACATTGAAAACTCTAAAGATAGTATCAGAAAATTACTAGAGCTAATCAGTGAATTTAGCAAAGTTGCACGATACAAAATCAATACACAGAAATCACTTGCATTTCTATATAATAACTGAAAAATCAGAAAGAGCAGTTAAAGAATCAATCCCATTCACCATTTCAACAAAAAGAATTAAATATCTAGGAATAAACTCACCTAAGGAGACAAAAGAACTGTACACAGAAAATTATAAGATGCTAATTAAAGAAATCAAAGATGACATAAGCAGATGGAGAGATATTCCATGTTCCTGGGTAGGAAAAATCAATATTTTGAAAATGACTATACTGCCAAATGCAATCTACAGATTTAATGCAATCCCTATCAAATTACCAATGGCATTTTTCACAGAACTAGAACAAAAAAATATCACAATTCATATGGAAACACAAAAGACTCTGAATAGCCAAAGCAGTCTTGAGAAAGAAGAATGGAGTTGAAGGAATCAAGCTTCCTGACTTCAGATTATACTACAAAGCTACAGTCATCAAGACAGTATGTTACTGGCACAAATAACAGAAATATTGACCAATGGAACAAGATAGAAAGCCAAGAAATAAACCCATGAACCTATGGGTCCCTTATTTTTGACAAAAGAGGCAAGAATATACAATGAGGCAAAGACAGCCTCTTGAATAAATGGTGCTGGGAAAATTGGACAGCTCCATGTAAAAGAATTAAATTAGAACACTCCCTAACACCATACACAAAGAGAAACTCAAAGTGGATTAAAGACCTAAATTTAAGATCAGAAACTATAAAACTCTTAGAGGAGAATATAGACAGAACACTCAATAACATAAATGAAAGCAAGATCCTCTATGACCCACCTCCTAGAGTAACAGAAATAAAAACAAAAGTAAGCAAGCAGGACCTGATTAGACTTAAAAGCTTTTGTACAGCAAAGGAAACTATAAGCAAGGTGTAAAGACAACCCTCAGAATGGGAGAAAATAATAGCAAATGAAACAACTGACAAAGGATTAATTTCCAAAATATACAAGCAGTTCATACAACTCAATACCAGAAAATCAAACCAAGTGGGGAGAAGACCTAAACAGACATTTCTCCAAAGAAGACATACAGATGGCTAACAAACACATGAAAAGATGCTCAGCACCCCCCATTGTCGGAGAAATGCAAATCAAAACTACAATGAGATATCACCTCACACCGGTCAGAATGGTGTTCATCAGAAAGTCTACAAACAATAAATGCTGGAAAGTGTGTAGAGAAAAGGGAACATTTTTGCACTGTTGGTGGGAGTGTAAATTGATATAGCCACTATGGAAAATGGTATGGAGATTCCTGAGAAAAACTAGGAATAAAACCACCATATGACCCAGCAGTCCCACTTCTAGGCATATACCCTGAGGAGACCAAAATTGAAAGAGACACATGTATTTCATTGTTTATTGCAGCACTATTGACAATAGCTAGAACATGGAAGCAACCTAGATGTCCATCAACAGATGAATGGATAAAGATGTTGTGATATATATACACAATGGAATATTACTCAGCTATAAAAAGGAACACATTTGAATCAGTTCTAATGAGGTGGATGAAACTAGAACCTATCATACAGAGTGAAGTGAGTCAAAAAGAGAAAGTTAAATAATGTATTCTAACACATATATATGGAATCTAGAAAAATGGTACTGAAGAATTTATTTACAGGGCAATAATGGAGAAACAGTCATAGAGAACAGACTTATGGATATGGGGAGAGGGGAGGAGAGGGTGAGCTGTATGGAGAGAGTAACATGGAAACTTACATTACCATATGTAAAATAGACAGCCAATGGGAATTTGCTGTATGTCTCAGGAAACTCAAACAGGGACTCTGAATCAACCCAGAGGGGTGGGATGAGGAGAGAGATGGGAGGGAGTTTCAAGAGGGAAGGGATATATGTATACCTATGGCTGATTCATGTTGAGGTTTGACAGAAAACAGCAAAGTTCTGTAAGGCATTATCCTTCAATAAAACAAGTTTAAAAAAAAAAGACATCATTTTCTGACAAAGGTCCATATAGTCAGAGCTATGCTTTTTCCAGTAGTCATGTATGGATGTGAGAGTTGGACTATAAAGAAGGCTGAGTGCCAGAAAATTGATGCCTTCAAACTGTGGTGCTGGAGAAGACTCTTGAGAGTACCTTGGACTGCAAGGAGATCCAACCAGTCAATCCTAAAGGAAATCAACCCTGAATATTCATTGGAAGGACTGATACTGAAGCCCCAATACTTTGGCCATTGATGCAAAGAGCCAACTCACTGGAAAAGACCCTGATGCTGGAAAAGATTGAGAGCAAGAGTAGACTGGGGTGGCAGAGGATGAGATGGTTAGATAGCATCACTGACTCAATGGATATGAGTTTGAGCAAACTCCAGGAGACAGTGAAGGATAGGGAAGTCTGGCATTGCAGTTCATAGTGTAGAAAGAGTCAAACATGACTTGGAGACTGAACAACAAAAAATACATCTATCTGCATAAAACTGTGGACTCCTTTGGAGAAGGACATGGGTGTTGTTAATCTGCTTGTCATTGTTGCTGAAATGGGTCTGGGTGTATGGTAGGCACTTAATAAATTCACATTGAATAAATTCAATGAGTTTAAAAATAATCTAGTTTTCAGTAGTTTGAGTGAACTAGTTAATATCAGGCATTGTACTTTCTGTATCTTTTAATAGTCAGTGTTGATAGCTTGTTACTTTGGGCATGTAATTGCCTCCTGGCCTGAAACTGTGATAATATGCTTAAATGCATTTGTGTATTTGCTGTTACCACACAATATACCATCATACCCAGAAATTTTATATTATTGCTGACTTTTTTTTAGTACCCTGAAGTACTATAGGATATGTGCCTGAGAATAAAACTATGTATCTTGCCTAATGTGGGGAAAGGTTAGGACATTTTCCCCTGAGTAGATGGAGAATTTGTTGATCAGCTTATATGAAAAAACCCTTCATTTCTCAAATGATCCCATCTACAAATGAAATCCATTATTGTTATTTATCATTTGTTGAGCACAAACTGTACTCAGTGCTATAAAAAAAATTCCCAAACTACAAAAAAAAATGGAGGATGACCTGTCCATGCCTCAGGGCTTAACAATCTATACCAAGCACATGCAATTCTTATATGATGATAGCAGTAAAAGTGACTGTATCTTGAAAGTGATAGGCTTTTGGAGATTTTATAATGTTTTTATGATTAGAGAGGACTTACAAAGACATTTTGTCTGAAAAAACTTACCAAATGAAAAAATTTTCAAGGATAACACTTAAAGAGGGAAAAGTAGTCAAATGATACTCAAATGAGTTAGATTGACCTTATCCTAGAGTGAACTCAAGTGCTTATCTATGTGAGGAGGTTACTGGTGAGTCCAGAAATGATTTGGGCAAATTAAAGTAAATAATATCCATGGACTCATATGCAGCTAGCATTTCATTGTTTTTCAATATGAATTTTCATTCTAATAATGGAATCAATAATAAGTTCTAGCATTTATGGAGAGAAGTGTGATAAAATAGTAAACCTATAGAAAAGAATTTCCTTCCTAGATTTCTCTGAGCTTTAATACACATTTAAATAACTCAAATACAATTATAGAATGCGTAAGAGATTCCAGACAAATAGCATAAGATTTGGATGAGATATACCAAAAGATAATACTGTTTCTCTAAAACAACAGGGCACTGGAGAATGTTTGTTAAAGTGTCATGCTTAGGAAAGTTTAGAGAGAGAAATGTGCAACTGAAATTGTTTCTAAGTCACATAGCCGAGAGAACAGACTTGGGGTTGAGTCAGGCATTTTCCTCATCAGCTTTTATGGGGAGCAGAGGCTACAGTCAGATTATCTAAAATATTACTTTAAAATTGCAGTACATGTTCTTAGAACTGTTGTCTCAACTCAATTGCCTCTGTCGTCTTTACTTTATATACTCAGGTGCTCACCGTCACAGAATACCACCATACCGCCAAGCTTTGAGCTTGATGTTTATCTCTGTGATACTTTTACAGATTACTTTTCTCCCTCCTAATCTATAATATTTAGGGAGTCTGTTGCTCACCCACAACAAAATAAACACACAACTTGGACCACATCTATCCAATGGGCCAGTGCAGCTCAGTAAAATCCTCACCCAAAATGGTCACTATATAGCAGACAGATTCTTTACTGTCTGATCCCCCAGGGAAGCCCATGATTTCCTCCTTTAATGATACTGCCTCAGATCACCCTAGGCTCCTAGACCCTTAGCTTCTGCTTTATCTTCTGCTGAATCTTAGCTCTGAATTCCCCATGATGCTTGCTACCACTTACTTTTCTGATGGAAGGGGGAAGATACAAGAAGAGGCCTTAAGTAGGATGAATTCAGAAGAGTCATCATCATCTAGATGAATTTTGCTAAACTTTAAAAGTATGTAAAAGTAGGGAGTCAAGAAACACCTGGAGAAACAGGCAAATTTGGCCTTGGAGTACAAAATGAAGCAGGGCAAAGGCTAATAGTAATAGAGTTCTGCCAAGAGAATGCACTGGATATAGCAAAACACACTTTTCAAACAGCACAAGAGAAGACTCTATACATGGACATAACCAGATGGTCAACATTGAAATCAGATTGATTGTATTTGCAGCCAAAGATGGAGAAGCTGTATATAGTCAGCAAAAACAAGACCAGGAGCTGACTGTGGCTCAG
Organism: Neotragus moschatus; assembly: GCA_006410615.1. Taxonomy (NCBI): domain Eukaryota; kingdom Metazoa; phylum Chordata; class Mammalia; order Artiodactyla; family Bovidae; genus Neotragus; species Neotragus moschatus. The sequence continues at coordinate 842,378 of SJYA01000916.1, forward strand.
ATCATGAACTCTTTATTGCCAAATTCAGACTTAAATTGAAGAAAGTAGGGAAAACCACTAGACCATTCAGGTATGACCTAAATAAAATCCCTAACAACTATACAGTGGAAGTGACAAATAGATTTAAGGGACTAGATCTGATAGACAGAGTGCCTGATGAACTCTGGATGTTCGTGACACTGTACAGGAGACAGGGATCACGACCATCCTCAAGAAAAAGAAATGCAAAAAAAGCAAAGTGGCTTCCTGAGGAGGCCTTACAAATAGCTGTGAAAAGAAGAGAAGTGAAAGGCAAAGGAAAAAAGGAAAGATATACCCATTTGAATGCAGAGTTACAAAGAACAGCAAGGAGAGATAAGAAAGCCTTCCTCAGTGATCAATGCAAAGAAATAGAGGAAAACAATAGAATGGGAAAAACTAGAGATCTCTTCAAGAAAATTAGAGATACCAAGGGAATATTTCATGCAAAGATGGGCTCAGTAAAGGACAGAAATGGTATGGACCTAAATGAAGCCGAAGATATTAAGAAGAGGTAGAAAGAAGACAGAAGAACTATTCAAAAAAGATCTTCACGAACCAGGTAATCATGATGGTGTGATCACTCACTTAGAGCCAGACATCCTGGAATGTGAAATCAAGTGGGCCTTAAGAAGCATTACTACAAACAAAGCTAGTGGAGGTGATGGAATTTCAGTTGAGCTATTTCAAATCCTAAAAGATGATGCTGTGAAAGTGCTGCATTCAAGATGCCAGCAAATTTGGAAAACTCAGCAGTAGCCACAGGATTGGAAAAGGTCAGTTTTCATTCCAATCCCAAAGAAAGGCAATGCCAAAAAATGCTCAAACTACTGCACAATTGCACTCATCTCATACACTAGTGAAGTAATGCTCAAAATTCTCCAAGTCAGGCTTCAACAATATGTGAACTATGAACTTGCAGGTGTTCAACTGGTTTTAGAAAAGGTAGAGGAATCAGAGATCAAATTGCCAACATCTGTTAGATCATCGAAAAAGCAAGAGAGTTCCAGAGAAACATCTATTTCTGCTTTATTGACTATGCCAAAGCCTTTGACTATGTGAATCACAATAAACTATGGAAAGTTCTTTGAGAGATGGGACTAAAAGACCACCTGATCTGCCTCTTGAAAACTCTATATTCAGATCAGGAAGCAACAGTTAGAACTGGACATGGAACAGACTGGTTCCAAATACGAAAAGGAGTTTGTCAAAGTTGTATATAGTCATCCTGTGTATTTAACTTATATGCAGAATACATCATGAGAAACGCTGGGCTTGATTAAGCACAAGGTGGAATCAAGATTGCTGGGAGAAATATCAATAACCTCAGATATGCAGATGATACCACCTTTATGGCAGAAAGTGAAGAAGAACTAAAGAGGTTCGTGGGGAAATTGAAAGAGGAGAGTGAAAAAGTTGACTTAAGGCTCAACATTCAGAAAACTAAGGTCAAGGCATCTGGTCTCATCACTTCATGGGAAATAGACGGGGAAACAGTGGAAACAGTGTCAGACTATTTATCTGAGCTCCAAAAACGCCGCAAATGATGACTGCAGCCATGAAATTAAAAGATGCTTACTCCTTGGAGGGAAGTTATGATCAACCTAGACAACATATTAAAAAGCAGAGACATTACTTTGCCAACAAACGTCCGTCTAGTCAAGGCTATGGTTTTTCCAGTAGTCATGTATGGATGTGAGAGTTGGACTATAAAGAAAGCTGAGTGCCAAAGAATTGATACTTTTGAACTGTGGTGTTGGAGAAGACTCTTGAGAGTCCCCTGGACTGCAAGGAGACCCAACCAGTCTATTCTAAAGGAAATCAGTTCTGAGTATTTCTTGGAAGGACTGATGTTGAAGCTGAAACTCCAATACTTTGGCCACCTGATGAGAAGAGCCGACTCATTTGAAAAGATGCCAATGCTGGGAAAGATTGAAAGTGGAAGGAGTAGGGGAAAACAGAGGATGAGATGGTTGGATGGCATCATTGATTCAATGGACATTCGTTTGAGTAAACTCTGGGAGTTGGTGATGGACAGGGAGGCCTGGTGTGCTGTGGTCCATGGGGTCACAGAGTCAGACATGACTGAGGGACTGAACTGAACTGAAAAGTATGTCGTTATTTGCTACTTGTAGAATTTCACACCATTTTTCCTGAACCTTAACTACTATTAAGCTCCAGTTTATAACATTCTCTCTTTCCCTCTGCAGAAGAACTTATCTTTTCCCATCAGGTGAAATTCTCAAATCTGATATTGTCTGTGTTGACTTTTTTTTCTTAAATAGCTCTTTTCCTTTCAGTTTAGAGAAAAAATTGTTTGTCTCTAGATCTTACCACCTGTGTTCTAAAAAATCATATCTCCACTCCAGGAGCACTCCAATTTCATTACTGTACCTCTTTCTGTGCTTCAAATATTTATTTTCTCTCTTTATATATATATATAGATGCTGCTACTGCTAAGTCACTCTATTCATGTCTGACTCTGTGCGACCCCATAGACGGCAGCCCACCAGGCTCCCCTGTCCCTGGGATTCTCCAAGCAAGAACACTGGAGTGGGTTGCCATTTCCCCCTCCAATGTATGAAAATGAAAAGTGAAAGTGAAGTCATTCAGTCGTGTCTGACTCCTAGTGACCCCATGGACTGCAGCCCACCAGGCTCCTCCGTCCATGGGATTTTCCAGGCAAGAGTACTGGAGTGGGGTGCCATTGCCTCTCCATATATATATATATAAATTCAGTTATATAGCATATATATATATAGTTATATAAAGTCATATATAACTATAAGTTTATATATATAAAGAGAAAAGAAATATTGAATTATACAACTATGGATATCTATATAGTTTTATATATGTTTATAGTGTATATATAGTTATATATATTCTTATGTAAGTTACATATATATGTATTATATATATACAAATTATATATATCACATAACATGAGGCAGAGGGCAGGTCTTCAATTTCTCTACCTTCCCATGGATAGTCCTTCAGCTTCCAAGATAAAGAGATAGCTAGTATCAATACTAAGAGTCAGACACGACTGAGCGACTTCACTTTCACTTTTTACTTTCACACATTGGAGAAGGAAATGGCAACCCACTCCAGTGTTCTTGCCTGGAGAATCCCAGGGACAGGGGAGCCTGGTGGGCTGCCGTCTATGGGGTCGCACAGAGTCGGACACGACTGAAGTGACTTAGCAGCAGCAGCAGCAGCAGCAATGTACTTTATGTAAGATAATAGGATGAGAGAGGGGAAGAAAACATATATATATATATTTCCTTCTGATAGCTTACACACACACACACACACACACACACACACACACATATGCATGCACGCTTCTCTGATAGCTCAGTTGGTAAAGAACCCCCCTGCAATTCAGGAGGCCCTTGGTCAATTCCTGGGTCAGGAAGGTCCACTGGAGAAGGGAAATGGCAACCCACTCCAGTATTCTGGCCTGGAGAATTCCATTTACTGTATAGTCAGTCCATGGGGATGCAAAGAATTGGACATGACTGAACAACTTTCACTTTGATATATATATGTGTGTGTATGCATTTAGTTATTAAAGTGAAAGTGAAGTCGCTCAGTCATGTCCGACTCTTTGTGACCCCCATGGAGTGTAGTGTACCAGGCTCCTCCATCCATGGGATTTTTCAGGCAAGAATACTGGAGTGGATTTCTATTTCTTTCCCCAGGAGATCTTCCCGACCCAGGGATTGAACTTGGGTCTCCCGCATTGTAGGTAGACGCTTTACCCTCTGAGTCACCAGGGATGTCTGTTGGTTATTATATACATCTATAAATGTTATGTATGCTAAGATACATATCATATGTATATGGTGACTAATTTGTATATAGCTTATACACACAAACATATTCATATCAAAATAAGAAGGACAATCCAGATCTACTATAGTCCTCGTTTCTGCAGCTACTTGTGTGTTCATCACTGGTATTTACTACTGCCTCATTACACTCCTCATTCCATATTCCTTTGCCCTCAGCAAGCACCTGAGCTGGTTGTGGTTCTTTGCATGGTATGGTTACCAAAATTGTCACTCCTGAGTCATATGGGCTACTGACAACCCTGGCTAAACTGGGTTTTTGTAGTTCTCTGTTGACAATAGGACATGGTAGTGCTAGAGGCGCCCTTGATGATCTACTGGATTTTGGAAATATTCCTCCTTACCCTCATTGTCATTGGCACATTTACCTTGATAATCAGGATCAAGTCACCCAGGTGGTAGAGCAACCCGTTTCTTTGCTGGCTAGTTCAGTGATAGGAGGAGCCAGAGGCCAGGTGGTAGTCTCAACTTGTGGGCAGTGGCACCTACTGGCCTGGGAACGCTCTATTGTCTTTGTATTTAGAAATCTCAGTTTGATGATAGTGGTTTCCAGTGTAATTTCTAGCCTACATAGAAGGGCCATTACAAGGCTCTTTAAGGATGTTAATGCTCACTTACTCCTCACAGCTATGGCACAGGGCACGTTATCTGGACCCGCAATAGGTAGGTGAACATTTCCCTCATGAGAAATCCATTCTAATATTCCAATATCCCTAAGCAGTTGGCTATCTTCCTCTATAGCAGGTTTCAGAAAACTATAGCCCATGGGTCAAAGACAGCCTACTGTCTGTTTTGTAAATGGCTTTATTAGAACACAGTCTTTTCCATATATTTACATATTTTCTATACCTACTTTCCTGCCACAATGGCAGAGTTGAATAGTTGTGACAGAGAATATGGCCTGGAAAGTTAAAAAAAAAATCATATCTGACTTTTAGAAAAAGGTTTGCTGGCCCCTGCTTTATAAAGGAAATTTTGGCATTTCAGCTTCATTTAATGTTGAATACCTTTATACTTCAATCAACTGAGCAAACTTCAAAGGCCATTCCTGGCCCTTTTCAAGCTAAGACTTTAAATCTGGGATTTCTACTTAATGGGCCCATATCAATAACTTCATCTCAACTCCTTAATTTTATATCTTTAAGATCAATTCCCAAACATTTTTACCTGGATTTCTATTTGGTCTAAATTGAAAAATTCATACAATTCTTTTGGGGTGTATTTCAGCTCCGTAGCTGGTAACATTTTGTAAATCACACTTATGGTCTTGCTGGGACTTGACTCTGGTTATAGGTCTAGAAATTACCCTATAATTTTGTTTCTATTTTTCTGTCATATTTGATATTGTTGATTAAACTTTTACTTCCATTGATTTCCTTAATTGAGTCTCTTTATGATTTTCTTAGATATCTAGTCACGCTATATTCTTGTCATGTTCACAATTATTTATAGCTATACTGATTTATGCATTAATGACAAATAAGCAGCAATATGACTGCGTTATGGTAGCCCAATGAGCTGGATACAATAGTTTCAGGTTATGTAGGTCCAACTCTTTTGAGCCCATGGACCGTAGCCCGCCAGGCTCCTCTGTCCATGGAATTCTCCAGGGAATAGGTTGCCATTCCCTTTTCCAGGGGCTCTTCCTGACCCAGGGATCAAACCCACATTTCCTACATTGACAGGCAGATTTTTTTTTTTTTTTTTTACCACTGAGCCACATAGGAATCCCCAAATATTGGCTTAGAGATTATTTTTTTTAAAAACTGCTAAATGATGCACAAATATATTCTCTACTTGACATACATAATGCATAAGATACTTATCTCTTATTATAAAAATAATGAACATTTGTTTAGAAAACATAGAAATGAAGATTAGCAAGGTACTTTCCTGGTGGTCCTTCCCTGATGGCTCAGATGGTAAAGAATCTGCCTGCAATGCAGGAGACCTGGGTTTGATCCCCTGGAGAAGGGAATGGTAACCCACTCCAGTACTCTTGCCTGGAGAATTCCATGGATAGAGGAGCCTGGCAGGCTACAGTCCATGGGCTCCCAAGAGTTGGATCTACACAACCTGAAGCTATTGTATCCAGCGCATTAGGCTACCATAAAGCAGTTATATTGCTGTTCATTTGTTACTGATGCATGAATCTGTATACCTATAAATAATTGTGAACATGACAAGAAAATAGTGTGACCAGAGATCTAAGAAAATCACAAAGAGTCACTTAAGGAAATCAATGGAAGTAAAAGTTTAATCAACACTGTCAATATTTATGACTGAATAGCTTCAGGTTAGCCTAGCCTATATGCTAATGAATAAATTGTGATAAAACTTTTATGTCACACAGTATTGTAGTCATATTCATTATTGGAACCATTTTTAAAATTCTTTACTTAATTTATGTATTTGGCTGCATTGGGTCTTAGTTGTGGCACGTCAGATCTTCATTGTGTCGCGAGGGATCTTTTGTTGAACACATGGACTCTCTAGTTGAGGTACCCAGACTCAGTAGCTGTGGCACTCAGGCTTAGTTGCCCTGTGGTATGTGGGATCTTCCTAGACCAGGGACTATGTTCCCTGTACTGGAAGACAGATTCTCAACTGGTAGATCACCAGGAAAGTTCCAGGAAACTTTGTTATATTTAAAAAATTTACCTGTGAAGAGAGGTTGAGAGAGAGGCATAATGGACAATAACGTAATTCTTTGACAGGAAAGTTATGAAACAGTAATGGAACCAACTCCTTATTATTAATTTTATATTAAATATCACTTACCTATGAGTACATAAGGCAGGGACTATTTAGCATGAGTCTTACACACAGTGTTCTGTACCATGAATACTTTGCGTTAATGATGAAGATGATGATATCAAAATGTCTCGTACGGTTCTTGCCATACTGTGACCTTTTCACGTGGCAACACTCACATACATACACAACAGATGGGTTTATATGGCATGATGATTACTTACTTTTCACTGGGTGGAAGTGGATCATCACAAGATGAGGTCTTTATCATGAGATGAGGTCTTTCGTCCTCATCTTCATGTTGAGTAAGCCTATTAGGACAAAGAAGAGAAGAGGCTGGTTTTGCTATCTCGGGGTGGAGGAGGTGGAAGTGGGGATAGGAAAGGCAGGCACACTTTGCGTAACATTACGGATATACGTAGTAATTTCTGCCTAACTTTTTGTTTGTTCATTTCTCTAAAAATATTTCTATGTGGTCCCAATCCTTCCACCATTTGCTTTAGTTTCAGTGCCTGTTTCATATAGAAGGGTTCATATTGTCAGTCAGTTCAGTTGCTCAATTGTGTCTAACTCTTTGTGACCCCATGGACTGCAGCACGCCAGGCTTCCCTGTCCATCACCAACTCCCAGAGCTTANCTGGGTGGAAGTGGATCATCACAAGATGAGGTCTTTATCATGAGATGAGGTCTTTCGTCCTCATCTTCATGTTGAGTAAGCCTATTAGGACAAAGAAGAGAAGAGGCTGGTTTTGCTATCTCGGGGTGGAGGAGGTGGAAGTGGGGATAGGAAAGGCAGGCACACTTTGCGTAACATTACGGATATACGTAGTAATTTCTGCCTAACTTTTTGTTTGTTCATTTCTCTAAAAATATTTCTATGTGGTCCCAATCCTTCCACCATTTGCTTTAGTTTCAGTGCCTGTTTCATATAGAAGGGTTCATATTGTCAGTCAGTTCAGTTGCTCAATTGTGTCTAACTCTTTGTGACCCCATGGACTGCAGCACGCCAGGCTTCCCTGTCCATCACCAACTCCCAGAGCTTGCTCAAACTCATGTCCATTGAGTTGGTGATGCCATCCAACCATCTCATCCTCTGTCATTCTATTCTCCTCCTGCTTTCAATCTTCCCAGCATCAGGGTCTTTTCTAATGAGTCAGTTCTTCACATCAGATGGCCAGTCTTAGAGCTTCAGCTTCAACATCAGTCCTTCCAATGAATACTCAGGACTGATTTCCTTTAGGTTTGACTGATTTGATCTCCTTGCAGTCCAAGGGACTCTCAAGAGTCTTCTCAAACACCGCAGTTCAGAAGCATCAATTCTTCAATGCTCAGGTTTCTTTATGGTCCAACTCTCACATCTATCTATGTATGACTACTGGAAAAATCATAGCTTTGACTAGATGGACCTTTGTCAGCAAAGTATGTCTCTGCTTTTTAATATGCTATTTTTAGTTTAAATTTATTTATTTTAATTGGAGGCTAATTACAATATTGTCTGGGTTGGTCATAGCTTTTCTTCCAAGGAGCAAGTGTCTTTTAACTTCATGTCTGCACTCACCATCTGCAGTGAATTTGAAGTCTCTCCATATTGTGCCTAGTCGCTCAATAGTGTCCGACTCTTTGCGACCCCATGGACTGTAGCCTTCCAGGCTCTTCTCTCCATGGGATTCTCCAAGCAAGAATACTGGAGTGGGTTGCCATTTCCTTTTCCAGTTCATGTGTAAAAGAAATCAGAAGCAGTCTTGCATAATCAGAACCCTTCTGCCACACTGTCTCATGTGAATTTGTTTTCTAGCACTGCTTTCTCATTATCTGGCACTGGTTTGGAAGCATGAATCACTTTTAGCCATCTTCTGTTAGTTCCTTTGGTAAAGAGTCGATTAACTTTTGGATTTCTCTAAGATCCATATCTGAAATCCTTCCCCTTACCTTTTTTGCCATGTCCACAGTCTTTCTTGATTTCCTTGACTGGCTCTGTTATGAACTCTGTGAAGTCATGCACCACATCTGGGCAAACTTTCCTCCCACCGAAGTTTATTGTTTCAGATTTGATAGCTTTCACAAATTTTGCTGGAACAACAATGGCATCTTAAATGGTGTAATACTTACAGACTTTCATGGTAATCCCTCTGGTGGAATTCTCTTCCATAACATTGATAATCCTTTCCGTTGATAAAGCCTTAAAGGTCTTTATGACTCCCTGGTCTTGAACCTGAATTAGAGACAGTGTGCTTGGGGCTACTGCTTTGATGACTTTGGCTAGCAGCACTGTCAAATATCAAAAGAACTTTATAAGGCTGTCCCTCGCTGGAAACGTACTTCCTAACTTCAGGAACAAAGTGTGGATGGAGCCAATCTATATAGCAAAAGGGCTTTCCTTGTGGCTCAGCTGGTAAAGAATCTGCCTGAATGCAGGAGACCTGGGTTCAATCCCTGGGTTGGGAACATCCCCTGGAGAAGGGAAAGGCTACCCACTCCAGTAATCTGGCCTGGAGAATTCCATGGATTGTATAGTCCAGGAGGTCACAAAGAGTTGGACATGACTGAGTGACGTTCACTTTCACTTTCATAAATCAAAAGAGTTCTCATTGAGGTCTTCTTTTATGGTACAACAAAGAGACAAGTAACTGATATTTATCTTTTCCCTTTGAGGTTCAAGGGTTAGCAGCCTTATAAAAAAGGAAAGTCCTGATCATAAACCTGACTGCACTTGCATCAACGAATAGAGTTATGCTATGCCTTCCTGCCTTAAATTCTGGTGCTTACTTCTCTGCCTTAATAATAAATGTCATTTGTGAAATTTCTTTATTTCTTTTTTTTTTTTTTTTTACCACAATAGGACACTTTTGCCTGTATCAGTAAACTGTTCAAGTAGATGTCTTTCTCCCCACTGATTCCCTTAATGGCATTTGGGAGCTGGTTTGCTGTCTCTTGGGTGCTAGAAGTTGCTTCTCTTGTCTATCTTGATATTTTTAAAGCCAAACTTCCTAAAATTACCAAACCATCCTTTGCTTACATTAAACTCTCTAGCTTTAGATTCTTCTCCTTTTTAAGTTGTCATAAAGTGACTTTGATTTTGTTTCTGAAGTCATATTGGAATCTACATAAACATATCTTTATTATATCAATCTTGCACCCACATGAAAGCTACACTTTCAGTATGAGATAAAAAGCTATTTTGCAAAAAGTACAAGGTTTCCTCATCTACTGGTATAATTGCAGTGACAGCTTGATGAATTTATTTTCCTCTTTCTTTTTTTTTTTACAGTGGCCATTATCCTGGATTAATTTATCTCGATAGGATGTGTGGCCATAACTGCAGACCTTGATCTATAGTGTATATCAAGCAATTTAACCTTTTCTTGCAATGTCATGACTTTCCTGTGCTTGTTGGGAGCACTTCCAGCAGAAGTAGCACTTTGTATGGGTCTCATGGTGTTATTCAAGATTTATATGGTATTGTACTAAGCACAATAAAAAGTATGCAAGAACCATGAGAGATCACTTTTAATTGAGATAGATTGTTTACTGGAGAGACAAAGTGCTCATAAGGAGATGACTAGTGTCACATGGTATTTTCAGCTAATACAACAGGAGCTCCCCACAATAGCCAACAGGAGGTGGCTACAAAATTATTACAGTGCTGTAGTATGTGTTACGGTTACTTTTATGCAGTTATGATTTAGCATTGCATCTTTACCTGTGTTTACATTTCTCTCAACCGCAAGTGGCACCATATCTTGCCTGTTAGTGTCAGTGTTTGTGTGTGTCCTTTTTTGGTAACTTTGTATAATAGATTTGTGTGTGTTTTATGATGTGGATGATAAAATAGACTAGTATGTCCATATATTTTATGCATTCATGACATAATCTTTTAATTGTTTTGATATTTCTAGGCTACCTGGTTTCTTTTTTTCAAACTGTTGCAACTCTTCAAAAATTTTTCCAATATATTTATTGAAAAAACATCTGTGTATAAGTGGACCCATGCAGTTCAAACTGTTGTTCAGTAGTCTGCTGTAGTAGCATTTTGTGGAAGGCATTATGAGATGGGGGTTTAGATTACTGACTCTGCTTTGAGACTTCTTGGTTCAAAACTCATATCTGACATTTACTGATTCATTGATCTTGGGCATATTTCTTAACTTTTTTGCACCCAGTTTTGTTGTCTGTGAAATGAAGGTGATAATAATAGTACCTACCTCACAAGTTTATTGTGAGTATTAAATACATATATAGTTGTGAAGCAGTTAGAACAATGCAGACTGCCAAAATGTTTGTTACTATTTGGCAATTCTAGGAGACTGTATATCACAGAAATAAAGTACTGCTTTAAAGTACCTCACAGAAGCATTGACTTTAGATCTCTTTTAAGTAAAGTCTTTCCACTGATTCTTCAAAAATTTTTGAATATTTATGTAAAATGTAACATTTTTAATTCTGCATACTTTATTTTCCTTCTGAAGGGTTTCCTAGCTCAAACATTTTAAATTATTCATTAAAACTAGCTTCTCATTCTGTAAACAATCCTTTCATGCAGGAATGTTTGTATATGTGTATATATGCATATATTTGCATATGTATGTGTGTATTGATGTATATGTATGTGTGTGTATAGGAGAAAGTTTACTATTTATGATTTTCATTCAGACTTTGAACATAAATGTAAAATGAAGTTCTGTGTTTGGCCTATTTCATCATTTACTACCAGATTAAGTGGAATCATGTATATGGATAAAAGTTTCTTATTTTAAATCTTTGCAGATCTAGTACATATTAAGAGATTAATCATTAGCTTTAAAGAGGGGAAGAAAAACCTGGGAATTTTGTAACTTTTATATTGTTCTACCACAGAAATAACATGTTTAGGGACTATATTGTATTTGAATTTTGTGTCTCAAAGTATCAAATAAATGAAAATCAGAGTTTGGATACGCAAGGGAATACAAATCACTTTTGAAGATATTCATTGTGGTTCAAGGATTTTATGACACGGGTCAACATGTTTCCCATTTAACAGCAGTTTATGGTATTTATGCCATTGTTATATGAATTGTGTGGTTGTGCTAAAATGCTCGATACATTTCATTCTTCCTGATTGGTGGCCAGTGAGGTCAGAACAGTTCCATTAATCCAACTGAGCACTCATATGTGAACTTTTGCCTTGATTCTTTTTTTAACTTTTGAAACCACAAACTGTATAATAGTAATTAGTTATTCCAGGATGTTCATTTCAAGATTACTGCCTGGGGTGGTGGAAGCCCTATGCTATTTGGCCACAGACCAGTTGTGTAATCCCTCAGAAATGTTCTACATCTTGCATTGGAATACTTTGGAAAGGAGTTGATGCACCTTGAAATGTACATTTGCTTCAAACTTCAATTCAGATAAACTATGAAAAACAGCGGTGGGCCAACTGCATTTTGGTGCTGTTCTGTGTTTTCAGACGTCTTGTGAATGAGCAGTGTTCTGGTGAGAAAGTTTCTCTGACATATAATATGTTTGACAGATATTTGAATGTGAAACCATTGCTTTTATACCACTCCTTAAATGGTTTCACTTATTTTTGTATCTTATGTCTTTTCATTAATAAGGAAAATATATTCAACAGAATGCACACCTGAAACACTGTGTATTACTCTATAGATGGTAACTTTCTTGCTGTGATTGTATTTTTTATGAGTTGGTATATTCATTAAATATTACAGCATAGTGTCCAGTAAACCATATGTTTCTGTTCTACACTTTTCAATTCGTCTTTTTCCTTCACTCTCTCCCAGCCCAAATAGTTCTTAATCGTATTCCGTCCACTTAATCTTACCTGACTTAGGATTTTTATTTTCTCATTTTCTTCCACAATAAAAATAATATAGCAATAATAATGATAATATCAATTTCAACAAGTACATTTCAGTTTAAGTCCATAGATTTCAGTGATTTTTTTTTCTGTTAATCTTGAAGCCTCTGTTGTCCTTCGATCACATTACCTTTCCCATTCATTTCCATTTTTTTTCCTTTTCCTTCACAGCTTTATTTTCTACTAGAAGTACTTCTTGTGATTTATCTACAGGGAGTATGTGATAAACATTGACTAACTTTATGATCATTACCTTCCATTGACTTTCCTTCCATATTTGTTTTGATAAATCAGTATTGAATAGATCAGGAAATGAAATGCATTATTATTTTCTTGGTACACATGCTTTGTCTAAAAGTGGGAAGAAAATCTGTATCTATGCACCTAGTTGGATTATTGTTAAGCTAAAAAGTTTCTTGAAAGAAAATTACTTTGGTGATCTGTACATCTAGGTGATAGAAGTTCCATCTTCCACCAAAGAGAGATGGTGAGCTGCTAGTGGACAATGACCATGTTTTATTCATCCTTGTGTTTTCCTCAAGTACCGAATGTAGAGCCTCACACAGTGTAGTTAACTTAGAAACTGGCTAACTAAGTTAGTTAATTTATTCTAGTCTGGGGCATGATGATGATCTGCCAGACTGTCTCTGCTAAATACATAATAAACTAGCGTGACTTTACTTCTTTTGACCAGATGAGTTGCATACCCTCAACACAGCATATGTTACAGTCAAGACAGAATTTCTGAAAATTTCACATGGTTCATAGTACTCTGGAGTGAAGTAAAACTGTCATTTACTTCGAGTTGATATCCTGATGCCAGACTAGGAAAATGGAGAAGTAGTTCTATAAACCAGAAAACTAGATTTGTCTTTAGCAATCTAAACATTACAATTGAAAGGTATTGACCAACACCTAGAGGATGAGAGTTGGAGTGAACTTCCTAGTGTGGATTTGATTTCTCTTGAAGTGATTACTAACTTTGAGTAATGAAGACCCTAGGACAGCTAGGAGTAAGTTTGAATTTAATTTAAACCCAGCACATGATGGATTGTACTGCCAGCTATTGCAATGGAAATTTATTTGATTTTTTCTCCAGAAAGCTTTTTATTTATATAGGACATCTTCCAGTCATAGGAGATTATTTAGATAGGTTCTGTAGGAATATACATAGCTTTTGTTCAATCAGTGGAGTTCCTGGTTTTATTTTTCTTAAGAACTGTTGATGACAGCATCCAGAAATGTTAGTGTTAGGTTTCTACAATTCTGAAATTGCCCAGAATATAAACTCTAATTTAGTGAATTGAAGGAAGAAAATGCATGTTTTCAGCCCCAGTGGATTTTGATATGAATCCTAAACCAGGCTCAATTTGGATTTCTTACATGTTATTTTGTAGACCACATATTAGCTTTAAGTAAAATGGCTGCATGTAGCCCTACAAGGGTTTCCTACTAGTTAAGTGGTACTCATTAGAAGAATAGAGTTATAGTGTTATTTATTTATTTTTAATGATATTGTGTTGATATTTAATAATAATTGACCAAGTTTATAAACTCTTCCATTTTAGCCTATACTGCCAACGTCAATAGGAAATGTTTAATTATTTTTCTAACAGTACTGGGTGGAGGTCCATAAAATGATTTAATTATAGTATCTTTTCAGGTTTAACTCACGACCGGTATCTTAGATTTAGATGGGCACAATACAAAATATATTCTTATTACAACATAGAATGCAATGAGAAAGGTAACCTGGGGCTGTACAAAGGGCAAATATTTAAAAATTGTAATGCGTTTATTTATTAATTAAATTAATTTATCATGAACTTAATTTTAATTACATTTGCATGAATCCATGCCATTAGCAGTTACGAACTTATGATACATTTGTGACAGTCCTATCTGTATATTTACTGAACATAGTATTTATTATGAAAGGTAGTGCACTTTTTGAGAAAATGACAACTTACCAGTGCCTCAAAGCCAGGTGTTAGAACCACTTTATGAAAATGCACAACTTTCAGTTTTCCCAAGTCTTCTTATTCTTGTTTCTGATTAAACCAAATAAGAGAAGTTCTCTTTCCATATCTAAACATCTCTGAGTAAGAAAATGTCATTGTTAATATTCATTCAGGGCTATGTGAAAGGTGGAGGGAAATGAGAGAAAAAGTATGGAAATGAAGCACGGTTTTCTAACCCAAAGGTCTCCTGAGCCTGAGGTAAAGATCGCAGGAGGAGTCACAGTGGAGCAGCTGATTACAAGGTCTAGGGTAGATTGTCGTGCAGGCAGGAAATGATGATGCCTGGCTGGATCCCAACAGGAAATCAGAACAGGAGAAAACTGATGCTGAGAAGAAGGGTCGAAAGCAGAGCAGCTGGAAAGAGAAAAAGAAACAGAACCCTTCCCACCATATCCAGTAGGACATTGCAGGTGTATTTCATTTTGGCTCCAGTTCCTGAAACATTGATTATCATTACTAACATCAGCTTACAGGCAGTTCAGAATTAAGTCTTTCAAAACAGAAGCCTAAGAGTATTTGATTCTCAGAAAGAAGTCCAAGTCTGTGATGTGGAAACAAATAAACATCAGTTACATATGTCTTGGTAAGTGAAGAAAATCACACAAGGCATCTCTAGAAATAAAATATTTTGGAGGAATTTCAGAATTTCCTGGAGTAGATATACTGATTTCCTTATTTCCTGCATGTATGCTAAGTTGTTTCAATCGTGTCTGACTCCTTGTGATATCGTGGCCTGGTGCCTGCCAGGCTCCTCGGTCCATGAGATTCTCCAGGCAAGAATACTGAAATGGGTTGCCATTTCCTCCTCCAGGGGATCTTCTCAACCCTGGGATTTGAACTTGTCTCTCTTTCGTCTCATTAGCTGGCAGGTTCTTTACTATTAGTGCCACCTGGGCACTCGTTTCCTACTTGTACCCATTATTAAAAGGAAATTGGATTGTAATACTACATACCATTTTGCTAGAATATAACAAATGATGGTGCTTTACTGTATCTACATATGAAAAATCTCTATGGTACAAAACCAGAACTAGTCTCTGCCATTAGCCATCAGGATGTCATTATACATGAGGAAGCGTGTGAGGGGCTCTAGGATGGTGAGAATTTCTGCTTGTCATCTGGGCGCTTGGTTACATGGCTAGGCTCCACTTGTAACAATTCATCCAGTGGTGCACATGGCATGTGCATTGTTCTGTTCACATTTTATAATTCAATGAAATGTTTGAAGCAAACAGCTCTAGGAAAGGGATGATTTGGGATTCATGACTTGGAAAAATGACTTAAAAATGCTTAATAAAAATATGTAATGATAACAGGGGTCCCAGATGTTATTAAAATCAAAAATATCTTGACAAAGATGATTTTGTTAGTTCCTAGATTTTGGTTGCAGGAAACAACCTCATGCAAACCCATTTTTTTTTTTTTAAAGAAATATAGTTCTCAAGTCAACCCCAAATTGGCTTAATAGGTCCTGTATGGTTTTGATAAAGCTATTTTTTGATAGGCCTTTAAAAATCATCTTAGTTCTATAAACAGCTCAGCCAAACTATGGAACTGGTTTATCACCTTGATCAACTAGTTGCCCTTCACTAGTTAAAAGTTTCAAAATGCTCAGCCAATAGGGAATTCAAGCTAATTGCTGATCAGTAGATACTGATATGGGCTTCCCTGGTGGCTCAGCTGGTAAAGAATCTGCTTGCAATGTAGAAGACCCTGGTTTGATTCCTGGGTCGGGAACATCCCCTGGAGAAGGGATAGATGACCCATTCCAGTATTCATGGGCTTTTCTGGTGGCTCAGATAGTAAAGAATCCACCTGCAATGCAGGAGACCTGGGTTCAGTCCCTGTGTTGGGAAGATCCTCCTGGAGGAGGGCATGGCAACCTACTCTGGTATTCTTGCCTGGAGAATCCCATGGACAGAGAAGCCTGGTGGGCTACAGTCTATGGAGTCTAAAAAGAGTTGGATATGACTGAGTGACTAACTCACACACATACCCACCCACACACACACAAGTATGTGTTATTGGAAGGCAGGATAGGAATTCGGGATTGGAAGGAAGGCTGGCATTCTGTTTCTTCTCCATGCAATGGCCTTTTGGAGACTCCATGCTTTGAGCTTGTTCATGAAGACTTCAGACCTGTAGGGATTTGCTGCTGAGCAAGACTGATGGGAGAACATGGATGACAGTTCTCTCTTTTAATAGCAGATTTAAGTGAATAGGAACTGTGCATCAACCAGAGTCCTGATCCCCATTCTCCTAGCTGAAACACATTGGTATGGACTCTTCTCTTCCTTAAAATAATCCTGAATGGAAGGGAGAATGGCACAGGTCTGCATGGTGACCTGTCTCCCTTATTGATCTCAGAGGGGACAACACCTAATGCTGTCCTCTGAGAAAAAGGAGTCAAAACCCAGCATGTTTAATTAAAAATCCTGAAAGTAAGGAGGGCAAGATACTTTTTAGGGTATTTCTAAATGTCATGTTGATAACGAAAAAACTACTATTATAAATCTAAAACTTGTTTTTCATTTTACCAGTTCTCAATGCTTACTTAAAATCTCACCATTTCTTTACTAACAGACAGTTCCAAAGTTTTCACTCAAATTTTTCCTGGATTCAGGGAATAAATTGGCACCAATGTGCAGCCAATATTTTAAATTACGTAAACTATATTGAAGATGGTTCCATTAATTTCTTAAACCCATATCAGGTAATGGAAAACAAACTTGCATCTCGAATAGCCTTCCAAAAATGAAATATGGAGTTAGTGATTCCAGTAACTTAGAATGGGATAGTGTAAGATTTTCCTTCTTGGTTATTATGGATTACTGTTGTGGTGGACTTGTGTCTGTTTTAAATAATCCTGTTGATAGTAAAAAGTAGATTGTCTGTTTTTAGGATAGGGGAATCCATATGCTAGTTTTGGATTTGACAATTACCTTACAAATATTAATGGCTACCAGTGTATGATAAATAAGTGTTGGAAAGGATAATGAATCTAATTAAAATGAACAAACTTATCCAAAAGTTTAGGCTCCTGTAGACAAAAAGTAGGATAAAGCAGCCAGTACCCAGATGTGTCCATTTTCATTTTCAGCTAGTCCTAAGAAATATGAGCTCTCCTATCATTTCCATTGTCAGTTTAATGGCAGACTTAAAAATGCATAGCAACCTAAAGGAGAGAAAACTCAAAGTGCTTTTTTAAAATTAGAATGCTAGACTTCTAATTTAAAAAACGGGCAACAAGTCACAGAGATTTATTGTATAGCACAGAGAACTATAGTCAATATCTTATAATAAACATTAATGGAAAATAATTTTAAAAGTGTGTGTGTATATGTATAACTGAATCACAAAAATATTCTGCTTTTTGAAATTTAGTAATGTTTATCTTGTTGCCAGTTTATGGACATATAATAACAACATGTGAAATATAAAATTTTAAATATATTTGTGTAGGATATAAGATTAATATAAATTAATATAAATAGAAATCTATTAGATTATTAATGACATCATTCAAGATGTTCCTGTTCTTTTTTTTTTGCACTTGATAAAATATTCTGAGAAATATTAATATGTCTCATTGTGATTATATATTTTTTCTTTTCCCTTATATTTCTTCTGATTTTTGCTTCATATATCTTTGTTGTTTGTTGTCTAATGGTTTATGATATCTATCTTTTTTTTGTGAATTTTACCTTTTAGCGTTAAAAATATTCACCTTTGTTTCATTAAAAAAATTGTTTCAGTCTTCAAACCCACATTTTTGAAAGTCATAATTTTTTGAGGTGTTAAATTACAAAAGTTATTATTTATGATTAGGTTATGTGGCAAAAACAAGCAAAAGAAAATAAAACAAATTTAAAAAGTGTACTTCATTTTTAATGTTATGTTATATCTTGGCCATAGAGGGTAAAATGAAGCTGATTATGAGCAAATGTTAATTCTAAAGTTGAAAATGAAAGTCACTCAGCCATGTCCAACCCTTTGTGACCCCATGGACTTTATAGTCCATGGAATTCTTCTAGGCCAGAATACTGGAGTGGGCAGCCTTTCCCTTCTCCAGGGGATCTTCCTAACCCAGGGATTGAACCCACGTCTCCTGCATTACAGGTGGATTCTTTACCAGTTGAGCCACAAGGGAAGCCCAAGAATACTGGAGTGGGTAGCCTATCCCTTCTCTAGTGGTCTTCCCGACCTAGGGATCAACCCAGAGTCTCCTGCATTGCAGGTGGATTTTTTACCAACTGAGTTATCAGGGAAGCCCTAAATTCTAAAGCTGCCACATCACTAAAGTGGAATGATGCTTCACTGAAGACTGGTTTTCTATAAAAGCCACTAGAGTGTGTGTGCTTTAAAAGCAGGATCTTTGGTGCATGGTTGTATACTAAGAACTAGGATAATGCCTGGCTTTTAGTATGTATTGGCAGCTGATTGGAATAAAAAAATGACTGTGCATTATCCCAGGTATTTTTGTAGGCGCAGTCTAGTGGAAAGTCATACAATATCTTAAAACACATGCAAACATAGCAACAAAGCTACTGGATAGGTCAGGGAAATTTAGCTAAAACTTGTACTGAAAAACAAGTGCATGTTTGCTAACTGACTGATTGGGGAGGATGATATAAGCAGAAGAATGGGAGACATAGAGGCATGAAAAATATACTGTGCAGAAAGATCATATTCTGAAGCATCAAGAATTTGTTGATAGATTAAGAGAGGCAAAGAGTGATGGTGGAGAAAGCTGGATAGTTGAAATGAGGCCAATTGATGAAAAAAAGTAGAAGAAAAAGATGTTCCACTCACTTCCACCACCATATTTACCCCACTGATTCCTCCTTTCCCTGCCATCTATGTCCCCAGATTCTTGGCTCCATCCCGTTGCTAAAGATGAATGGCCTACCTTCATGTCATGGGCTGCTTTGCTACTTGTATTACAAACGTCATTCCTTCTCACCAATTTAAGGATAACATTTAAGAATTCATCGTTCCTACATCAAAAGTCTTAATCTTTCCTCCAGCCTGACTTGACATTCACAGCCGCCTAAAATCATGCTGTAATTTTGTCCATCTTATAAAAATTCTTTTCACTACTTATCTTTCTCCAGCCATGACCCAATTTCTCTTTTGTACTTTATAGCAAATTTCCTCAAAATGATGTTGAAAAGAAGACTGTCTCAAGTTATCCTTAATATTCTCATAAACCTATTGCACTGTTTGAGTACACCTATATCTGTATTATCAACATCATCATGACCTCCTTACTTTTAGACTTGAAGTTAACTTCAGTTCTGATATCATTTGACCAAACAGCAACATGACACTCTATGATTTTTTTTGAGAAAATACAGGCTTGGGGCACCACTTCTTTTTGGTTCTCCTTCTGTCTTACCTGCAGTTCATTTTTGGTTTCCTTTGTTGGCATCTTCTAATGTTTTTAATCTCTAAATGTTTAAGTGCTTCAGAGTCCTGTCCCCAGACCAGTGCTTCATCTATATGAACTTTCTAGGTGACTTTATAGAGTTTCACGACTGGATCTCAAGTTTGTATTTTTAACCTAACTCCTAGTATGAATGCTAGGCTTTGTGTATGCACGCATATGCTACTCTCAGCCAGTTATTTCCCCTTGCATTTCCTGTTATATGTTTGTTTGTTGTCTTCTCTTGAAGGACATAAACTTCATGAGGACAGAGGCCTTATTTTGTTCAACGCTCTCAATTTTGTTGATAGTTGCTGCTTTGTCAAATAAAACGTATGCCTACCCTATTATCTATTATGTATTCTAAAGAGCCCAGGCCCATAAGAATGTTTATTTCAGTATTACTATGGAAGCAGAAAGGTGAAGTCACTCTTCGGGAATGAATGGGTAGACTGTAGTAGATGATCATTATTTATATCAAAAGCATCAGCTTAGATATACACATAGCTTTATGGATGGATATTTAAAATAATTCTGAGTGAAGAATATAAAAATCACAAATGTATATGTTATATATATGTAACAACTTTATTTATGTAAATTAAAAACGTGCACAAACAATACATTTTGTTAGTATTAATATAATTAGACAGGGATACATTATACACATTGGAGTGGTTGTTTAAGAGAAGAAGGGGAAAGGAGAAAGTTATATGGTAAAAATGAAGAGATAAAGGAATGAATGAATGGATAAAGGAGAAATTGTGCTTGGGCCAATGGTGATAATGTGCTTTAAGCTGAGAAATTACTGTCCCAACCATTTGCAGCTGAAGCACGCCAGAAGGAAGTGTTGAATTAACAAAAGAGGTGTTGTAGAGTTTTCAAGTGATGAATAGATGAGTAGAATAATAAAAAATGCCCAACCCCAAAGAGAAAGAAAACTATTTATTCTGTCTTTGAGTTCCTCTGCTCAAAATTCAGCATCTTGATAGAACTCCATGAATCAAGTTCTGATCACCCACATAATTCTTGACTGTGCCAGGTTTTAAGAGGATAAGACTGGAAAAGCAAGTATGGAGGGAAAGTGGGACAGGATCAAGATCTATCTTCTCACCCTATTTGCTCATAGACTGGGAAAGGTAGCTTTCCAAAGTAAAACCAGGCTGCTGTTAGGATGATGGTATGAAACTACATGGTTGAAAATAAAACCACTTGAGACCATATGATACCAAAATTTCTTTATTGATAACAATTAACAGTGACCCTCAGTGCCTGTTGAATGAAATGACTCTTAGAAAATTCACTATTTTTTTCTCTTGAAATAACAAAATAACAACAACAAAAAAAACCCAAAAGAGACTCTAATTTCCAAATGTAAATTGCATTGAAAGCTGCCCAGAATAATCTAAACTTCTAAAAATGATAATTGATATTCAGTTAGTGGAAACCAGGGGTACGGAAACCAGTGCATAGTTGAAATCATTACCAGCAAAAAACCAAGAAAACACACATACATGCAGTCTCTCTCTCTCACTCTCCACACATTCTCTCTAACACATACACACATGCATGCCTGGGCATACCCAGTTTCACCAGGTTAATATTAATAGAATAGCCAAGTTTGTCATCATGTGCAATCTTAAGCTAATATTTTATTTTATGCATGTATTTTATTTTTATAGCAGGCATAAATCTTTCAGAACCTATTTTTTTCTCATATGCTGCTGCTGCTGCTGCTGCTAAGTCGTGTCAGTCGTGTCCGACTCTGTGCGACCCCATAGACGGCATTCTACCAGGCTCCTCTGTCCCTGGGATTCTCCAGGCAAGAACACTGGAGTGGGTTGCCATTTCCTTCTCCAATGCATGAAAGTGAAAAGTGAAAGTGAAGTCGCTCAGTCATGTCTGACATATAGTAGGTACTATTTTCCCAATTTAAATGAAATGATGACACCATTGATGTTTAAAACTCAAATTCTTTTTTATTGTAAAATTATATTGTTACTTTGCTTCTCTTGTGTTTCTATCTTGAAACTTAATTTTTATGATTTTATTTACTGGCATCTTTCCTAGGGAATTTGGGAGGAAGAAAGATAAGAAGGGAATGGAGATGAAAACAAGACTTTTGAACTCCTGTAAGGGTTTTTCTTTTGTTGATTTTTTTAGAGGAAGTAGAATCCAAGAATTTGTTCTTTCACTGCTTTATCAAACACTTTCTAAGCATCTACTCTGTGCCACATATTGAGTTACACGTGCTAGGTAATAGAAGAAGGTAAGGCTTCAAAATATCTTTCTAGACACTGTAGGTATGTATATATTTAAATAACAGCTACCTATCAGTCCGCCTATTTGCCTATCAGTATACTCCAATAACATAGATAATCAAAAGCTCTATGTATTATAACTCAGTCCTTGTTAATGCAATTGGGGGAAAAAAAAAACCCAAATGCATGATATCCTTAGATGTTGGTTATAGAAGTCTCAACAGACTTTCCTCCTGATTTCCATTCTTTAATTTTTTAAATTAGAATCTTTTCAAGCACTATTTCTACTCACTACACGCCACTATTCTCTTCAGTAACTTTGGCAAAGCAAATCAAAGAAGTATCAGCCATTCCCAGCTTTAGCCTGAACAGATTGTCTGAATCTTCTAGCTGATTGTTAGAGAGGAAGGCAGGTTGTCTGTTCACTGAGCAACAGTATGTCACTCCATGACAGAACATTGTCCTTGGGCTTTGAAATCAGGGAACCTTGAACCCCACAGAGAGTGACTGGACAGACTCTGAGAGTCCACAAATAAACCCCCCTGGTCCTCTGCGCCCTCTGTTGACTTGCCTCTGAGTTATTCCGTTACTTGATGTGATTTCTGACACCAAGCATCCATTCCTGTGAAGCCGTGCCCTTGCCAAGTTAAGATAAATGACTTACTTTGTGGCATTCCAGTTTAGATAAAGGTGATCTGTGCTTTAGGGCTTTTTCTGTGGTAAGGTCAATATTACTTAACTTGTTACATTCTTTTATTTATTGATTGGTTTGTTCTGAGCTCAGGGAAGGCACAATTCCATCTGGACTTAGGTATTGAATTCACTCTTTCATCTTTCCAACCTTTGGAATCTGTGTGTCTCATGGAATACAGAGCTAAGTGAGAGGTGTTCCTTTCTTTAAAAATAGATGCATTCTGGGCATAGACTACTATGGGAACATTTTTGGACATTTCACATTCCTCTCCAGTGGGTACCATAAAGTCATGGCCATGAAGGCTTGCCAAGAACAGCTAACTTGTATCCACAGCTCAGAGGTACTGATCTTAGCATTATTTGGCTTGATTTCTAATTTTCCCTCACTGTCATAAAGTGTTCTGAAGCTATTCTGAGCATACTCTATTTTCATAATGTCCTTCTATGAGCCTTAGGTGACATGAGGTGTGTTACCATGAGGCAATGGTGAGAGGTGAAACATAATTATTATTAGTTTGTTTATTCACTTTATAAGCCTATAGGATTTGGGTTATGTTTAGGAGTTATTTATATGATGTTATTACTCAAGAATCTCCCTTTAATTATGTAACGAACAGTGAATGCTCAGTCATTTACATCCATTAAAATATTGAAAAACAAACCTTGATTTAAAGTTTCAACTGCATAAGTAAAATGGAGATTTCATTCATTTAGGCCGGTGGAAGATATCTAAGATTTATCCTTAAATTGCTTTCTTTTTTTTTAAGTGTATTTTTCAATTATCAAACCTATTTAGCAACATTAAAGGGAACTATAGACTACCTCACATCTATCTATCTATCCGGTTTGCTATTCCCTTTTATTTTCCACCTACGTATGTTTTCATATAGTTATATGAAATTTTATAATTGGCTTAAATAAATTACTTAGAATTTTTCTGTCATGATTATAGCCAGAATAACTTCTTCAGCTACTACTTATACCATACTTTCACCTCTGACATCATGTATTTTACCTGAATACATCAAAACAATGATTTGTTTTCCATATAGATCTGGGAAAATTTTTTCACATTTTAGTTTGTTTGTTTTTCTTGAGTATGGGCAGAGGATATTTACCAATGTGAAAATATCAGAATACTGTTTTTCTAAACTGCTTTAACAAATAGAAGCTGTAGTCGTTGGGGTCAGAGTAGGTCTCCTTTGAAGGCCATGTGCTCTCTTAATATATTTAGAAATTGGAAGAAACTTCAAGGCACACAAAAACAGTGGCAGATTCCAACAACTATACCCAGACCTCTAGCCACAAGCAGAAATGCTGCAGTATCCAGTATGGTGGTCTGGTTCTAATAAAACTAAGCCAGCAGTCAACAGTTATTTTTCTCACTGTTCCCCAAATTTTATCTCACTAAACAACTTTGTTCTTGCCTGGAGAATCCTAGGGGCGGGGGAGCCTGGTGGGCTGCCGTCTATGGGGTCGCACAGAGTCGGACACGACTGAAGCAACTTAGCAGCAGTAGCAGCAAACAACTTTTGACTATTCCTTAATTCTTGATCTCCAAAAAATGTATCGATAGGAGACTGAGTGATTAGAACCCAGTTATTCTTTTTGTCTTTGTACAATTTTCCACACTTCTGTATCCTTATATTTAGAAAACCATGCTGCTGAATGACTTCTTATTACAGACTGTTTCTGCAGGCTCACTGGTGATTGCAGTTGTTAGTGCTTTTTTTTTTTTTTTGCTTTGTAATGTGTTATAGTTGGTTACCAAGCCTTGAAACAAGTAGTAGGTACAGTTTTTTTAATAGTCTCCACAGCTTCCTAGAACAGTTGTACTCAGAACAGTGTATGCACTTCCTTGTACAATCAAAAGAGCAATGACCAGAGTACTACTCTTAAGACAAATGTTCCAACACAACTCATCCTCTTTGAACAAATGTGCTCAGCCGGGTCTTCTGTAGTTCAAGGAGACTCTCCTTTGACCTATTTTGTCCACTCTTTGAACATCTGGGCTCTACGTCTTGACCACTCGTTCATTTTGACTGGGTTTAAACCTCGGAGACTATAGTTTTTACCCTGTCCATAGCAGGTTGACACTTGTCTATGTCCACTAAGTTCGCCTCAGCCACACATCTCTAGTTGTCTACTTTTTCACTGTTTATTTAGTGATGACTTCAACAATGTTTCTAACCCCAGACTCATATTTTCTCTGCTGCTGCACTGCTGCGTCGCTTCAGTCGTGTCCAACTTTGTGCAGCCCCACAGACGGCAGCCCACCAGGCTCTGCTATCCCTGGGATTCTCCAGGCAAGAACACTGGAGTGGGTTGCCATTTCCTCCTCCGTATTTTCTCTAAAATTGCCTTATTCTTAAGAATACCTTGTTTCCTGTTCCTCTATGTTGGATATGGCTTGTTCAACATTGTTCTACCCCATCCTTCAATCTTTCTCAGCTTTTTTTTTTTAACTACACATAGACTCTTTATTAACATAAGACACAACAAAAATGATAAGCAAAATAAAATACTCTCATTTAAAAAATTCATTGTTCTTCTAGGTGGAATGTGAACTTCCTGAAGGCAAAGGCTTCAATCCACTTCTTTCCTTAGCATTTAGCAAATTAAATAATTGTTGAGAATTCATCATCTTTATATTTTTAATCTCTTGATATATAATGGTTCAGTTTGGTTCAGTTGCTCAGTTGTGTCTGACTCTTTGTGACCTCATGAATCTCAGCACCCCAGGCCTCCCTGTCCATCACCAACTCCCGGAGTTCACTCAGATTCACGTCCATTGAGTCAGTGATGCCATCCAGCCATCTCATCCTCTCTCGTCCCCTTCTCCTCCTGCCCCCAATCCCTCCCAGCATCAGAGTCTTTTCCAATGAGTCAACTCTTCGCATGAGGTGGCCAAAGTACTGGAGCTTCAGCTTCAGCATCATTCCTTCCAAAGAAATCCCAGGGTTGATCTCCTTCAAAATGGACTGGTTGGATCTCCTTGCAGTCCAAGGGACTCTCAAGAGTCTTCTCCAACACCACAGTTCATAAGCATCACTTCTTCGGCACTCAGCCTTCTTCACAGTCCAACTCTCACATCCATACATGACTACTGGAAAAACCATAGCCTTGACTAGACAGACACATTAAAACAATTCTATAGTCTTCGATCAGTTTAGCAGAGGTTCTTAACATTTTCAATATCAGAAAGTTTTTGAGAATCTGAAGAAAACAATGTATTCTGTCCTTCGGAAAACAAGTGTGTACACACACGCACATACACACTCTACCACTTCTCTTCCCACCTTTCTGTCTCTTTCTCTCACACACACACTTGTACACATATGCACGCAAATATACATACTATTTTTGCATACACTTTTAAAGTGCTCCTGGGGCTCATCAATGAATGCCAAGTTAATGGTTACTGCCCAGTGGTTGTTATAGATAATATTTGCAGTATTATTTTGTGGGACTGTTAAATAATGATGTTAGAAAAGAATGAGAACATTACAGAGAGGGAGAAAGACATTAAAAGGGTGAAAATAGGAGGATCGAGGGGAATAGGTGGTAATAGATAAAAGGACTAGAAGGCATCGCAAAGTGGGCATGAAACATTGATTTTCTGGGATCAAAGAGGTTCAGGATTTAGGCTGAAGTCTGAACTGAGCTTTAGACTGAGAAGAGGATCACAGTACAAAGCAAGGTAATGGTATCCTCTACCCTCTGGGCAATACGAGCCCAGAGAGAACAGTTCCTTACAGAAGTCATCAGGAATCAATTTTCATTCTGAGATCATTGGATCTTAAGTCTGACTATCGTGAAGAAGAACTAGGAATATGGAGACAGCATCAAGTCTGGGAGGATGACTCAATCTTGAGTCATACTGACATGTGGGTTTTGGGAGAGGAAAATGGGGTGCCTAAGAATTTTACTCCCTACATTGTATCCTTTAAGGTTCAACTGGAGTTAGAAAGAGACTTCCGATGTAATAACCGTGGGACCATTGTACATTCTTACAGTAATGAGAGTAATTGTAAATGCTTATTGAGAAGTATAAACAAGAAGTGAGGCTGAGTGCCTCACATGGCTTATTTCATCAAATCCTCACCATACTCTAGAATGAAAGAACTGTTATTTTTCCCATTGTGTGAATGGAAAGCCAGGGATGGAAGAGATGAAATAGCTTGGCAAGGTCACAGAGCCAAGGCGTTGCACAGCTTGGACCCACATTTTCTGACATCAGATTTAACTTTGTTAACCACAACTTTAAACTGACTTGAGGCAGAATTGTTGTAGCAGAGGCTGCTAGTGGGGATGGAAGAGATACCTGGCCTTAGTACCCTCCAGCCAAGTAGATGTTAGTGATATAGTTGATTTCTTCTTCTCAAGTTTTGAACAGCTGTGAGGTGTTTAGACTTAGCCCAGAATCAGTATATATAAATAACCCTAACTTGATCCCCTTTGATTTTATTTTTGGATGTCATAGCTTTGTCCTTTCTTTATTTTAGCTAAGCCTCAACTGCATGTTCCCTGAGTAGAAGAACGATCCATTTCAGGAGCATATTTTATGGGATGCTGACACTGGCTGCTCCAGGGAGATCTCCGGGCTCCTGCCAGGGTGTAATTGGCACCCAGGAGCAGACAGGATCCAAAGCACCAAAAAGTGAACATGTTTCACAATAAGTCTATCTCA
Organism: Neotragus moschatus; assembly: GCA_006410615.1. Lineage (NCBI taxonomy): Eukaryota > Metazoa > Chordata > Mammalia > Artiodactyla > Bovidae > Neotragus > Neotragus moschatus. The sequence goes on from SJYA01000916.1 coordinate 869,954, forward strand.
GCATGAAAAAAGCAATAAATTGTGAAAAGTCTGAGCAGCCTTTCTCCAAACACACATACAAATTTTTTTGTGTGCTGAAACATAGCTGATTGCCAAAAATGAGGACAACAGGGCTGTCTTTCTAACAATCTCCTTGTAACTGTTTAAAATGCCAATTATTCAAAACACATTAATATCTAGTGCCAGGGGATTTAGATATTCAGTTAGTATTCATTCATTTATTAGACATTTTTGAACATATACTGTATGTCAGGCCATATTCTAGGAAGATAGCCCAAAACAAAGATAGGCATAAATTCACAGTTAAGTAATCAATGTGGATGTAAATATGCTTGAAAGAAGCAGAGAAGGTGGGGAAAAAAGATATCAATCATTTACCTTTTTTAAGGTTCCAAAAATTCCCCTGCATTCAGTTCAGTTCAGTCACTCAGTCATGTACAACTCTTTGCAACTCCATGCACTGCAGCACACCAGGCTTCCCTGTCCATCACCAACTCTTGGAGCTTGCTCAAACTCATGTCCATCAAGTTGGTGATGCCTTCCAACCATCTCATCCTCTGTTGTCCCCTTCTCCTCCTGCCTTCAGTCTTTCCCAGCATCAGAGTCTTTTCTAATGAATCTATTTTTCGCATCAGGTGGCCAAAGTATTGGCACTTCAGCTTCAGCATCAGTCCTTCCAATGAATATTCAGGGCTGATTTCCTTTAGGATTGACTGGTTTGATCTCCTTGCAGTCCAAGGGACTCTCAAGAGTCTTCTCCAACACCACAGTTCAAAAGCATCAATTCTTCAATGCTCAGCTTTCCTTATGGTCCAGCTGTTACAACATACATGACTACTGGAAAAACCAGAGCTTTGACTATATACTCCCCTGCATTATGAAGTTATACTTCTGGTGTCAGTTGATTGTGACAGCCATTCCAGAAATGTTTTATTTATATTTTCTCATTCATAATTACTTGTTCATGCATCAGAAATAGTCACACAAGGACATGTGATGTATTCTGATTTTTTTAAAGAAAATTTTGGTTTGTACATAGCTTGGTTTTTGTCCTACGCAAATTTCTCCATGGATCTAGGATCATATTGGATTGACCGAATTAGATGATCTCTGGAGAATCATTCCAGGTCTGAGGGTGGAATACTATCTTGAGAAAACTGCTAGATATTCCCTGTTAAAAGATGTTTCTAAAAAATAGGACATCTCTTATTTGACTCATCTTTTCTATATTAGAATATTTTTAGATAATTCAACACATATCCCTGAATCTTAAAATTATTAGCGTATTAAAGGGTTCCTGAAATTTATTTTGTCTTTGTTCTATAATTAGATAATTCTTTCCAAAGTTGTCTCATAAGTAATTTCTTTAATTCTTTTTTCTCATTTAGGGGGAATGCAAATTGAAGCCCTTTTGCCTTTGCAACCAAGAAGAGTTAGACCTTGCTATGCCTAATAAAAAATGTATTACTACATTCAGTATAATTTTTCGAGTTTTTGTTAAAAAGTACTTTAAAATAGGAAAAAAATCTGACCTTATCATTTTTCTTGTATATAGCAGATTCTTGAAGAAAACCATATAGACATGCAGAAAATTGCTTGAAAAAATTTAAATAAGATAACATAGAATGAATCACCTTGCTTGCATATAATATCTGATAAATCATTACACTGTCCCTAAATCTGTCTAGATGGATTATATCCATAGTGCCTCAGATTGATGCTCCATTTTCAAATCCCTATCCCGATAAGGTCATAATTCAATAGTGCTCACTAAGTTTTAAATCTTATGCAGCAGAAAAGCTTTGGTATTATCTTGTGCTTTATTGGGTACAGACATGTTGCCACTTAAAGTATTTATATCGTTTTGAGAATTCACTTTTCTAGAAGAGATCTGAGATGGACTCTAAAGTCCACCCATTATTTAGAATGAAAAGGTATTTCTATAAACTGTATTTTATTAACCTGGCCTTTTAGATAGACTTGAGGTAGTTTTCAACTAGATAATTAGATATAATTGATTATATGCAATATAACTGAAAACCAGAGAGCAATAGCAGTTTCTACTTGAATCTCATCTATAAGCCCTGGGAGTTTTCCTTTATTTAATCATTGGTTTCAGTGCTTTGTCTTAGGGCTTGATAGAAAGGAAAGGAAGAAAATGTTGGAGATGTTAACCTGATAACAACTGAATCTGAAAAAGTTAGGTCAAAGAAGAAGTAAGGGTAAATCCAAATCATTAATGAAACACTCACTGGGTGCAGAGCTCTGTTTTATAAAAGATGATATAAAAGATCCAAAAAGTCCCTTCTCTTTAAGAATTTTAATATTATATTTACATGGTAGTTGAAATGACAAAAATTCATGGAGAAAAATGTCAAATGTTTATTCAGTTCAGTTTAGTCACTCAGTCGTGTCCGACTCTTTGTGACCCCATGAATCGCAGCACGCCAGGCCTCCCTGTCCATCACCAACTCCCAGAGTTCACTCAAACTCATGTCCATCGAGTCAGTGATCCCATCCAGCCATCTCATCCTCTGTCATCCCCTTCTCCTCCTGCACCCAATCTCTCCCAGCATCAGGGTCTTTTCCAATGAGTCAACTCTTCGCATGAGGTGGCCAAAGTACTGGAGTTTCAGTGTCAGCATCAGTCCTTCCAGTGAACACCCAGGACTGATCTCCTTTAGGATGGACTGGTTGGATCTTCTTGCAGTCCAAGGCTAATACTTATTAATTCCTAAATCCTTTATTTAACTGTTAACAAGAACAACACCTCTTGGGACCCAAAGGAGAAAGTAAATAGAAAAAAATAGCATTTGACATTTCTTGTGTCAGCAAACTAAAGAATAGATGTAAAAAATCTTAAAAGCAATGAAAGAGTAAATTCAGTATCTACAAATTAATGTCAGGACATAGGCATCTCAAAAATAACAATATAAATAAACATAGTGGTATGATATATTTTTAAAGAGGTGAGAGACAATATTTCTAACTCAGAGTTTTATACCCAGCACAACTATTATTCAGAGACAAAAGAGAAAAAAAAAAGTAGAAGACAAGCACTGAAAGAATGTATAACTCTCAGAATCCTGGTGAAAGAACGTGTAAAATTTGCATTTTCCAAAAAAAGAAATCCACTCCTAGGAGGAAGGCTAGAGAAGGAAGTAGCAATAGCTAACAGAGATACTAGTGTACATATGGGTAAATCTAAATGAACATTGGCTATACATGATAGTGATGATATCAGGAAGATGATAATAATAACTGGGAGTTCAAAATCAATGTCAAATTTAAATACTGGATAACAATAAAATGTGTGAAGCCAAAGTAAAATTACATCAAGGTGCTTTTATTAACTAGCAAGGAAAGGTTCTTTGGAGATTCAATCAGCAAAATCCAAACTGCACGAATCTCTGCAGGATCTCTGGAGTCAAATGGCCTGGATTCCCCACTGTGTGACCTTGGATGACTTATGTAGATACTCCATTTCTCAGTTTATTTATATGTAAAATAAAGTTGATAGTAACAGTACTTATTTCATAATGTTTTATAATGAGTTTGAGGCTTAGAAGCATTTAAAAGAATACCTGGCACTATGAGAGTATCATTATGTATATGTACATATATTAACACATATATAATACATAATTACATATTTTAATTATATAGAAATATAATTTTAATTATATAAAATAATGTATATACATATATTAATACACAATATATACACACATATACATATGTGTGTATGTAATATATTCTAAAATAATAAATTCACAAATAGAGTTTTTCTCAAGATTACTTATCATGGACTTTAAGGCTTTTGTTGGGTCTTGAATAAGATTGTTATATGATAATGATATTTGAAGGGAACTAGAAAAATGGCAAAATATCTTTCTCAGTTTCGACACAAGATGCAAGTTAGATGTTTTGTGATTATTCTTAGATATCATAGAATGGCATCTTGTTCTGTGTCTCTTTTTACTTAGACAATAATATGAGAATAATAAAGTTAAGTTTGAAGAAAATAATGTGATACCTTTACTTAACGTGGTACATTTTTGTAGTTTTTAGTTCTTAGTAGTACTTAACAAAGAAAACTTGAGGCAAAATAACACAATTAACAAATATATTTTTACATATTTCCTTAAGCCTGCTTTAATAGAAAGAGCATCTGAATGATAGGGTAGTATCGAAACGAGTTAACTTACATGTTGCCATCATGTTGTTAGCTACTTTTACTTTGGAATGAATTAACAGGGTTTTCTTCTCTAATTATATTACGTTCACGGCAATCATTGCTGTTGGAGAGGGCGAGACACATCCCAACCATAATAGTTCACACCTTCAATAAAACTTGTAATCTCTTTTATATTTTTAAATGTATTTCCTTAGATAATCAGGACAAAGGGAGGTAAAGAGAAATATCTATCCATAGCTAGAGGTTATTTCGTTTATAAGGAGCTCACCATTTTAGGGGAAAAAAAAAATCTTGATTGGACCTACACTTGGGACATTTCTCACATAAAATGATATAAAAATTTGATGTCCTGTTACCTCTTCCTATCTTCATTTCTGGCCTACTGTGTCTTGTTCTGAGGGCTGGGAACAGGGGCCTGCAGTTCTGCTCCTTGACGGCAGGTGCCGGGACTGTGTGCTCCCTTGACATTTAGAGAGGCAGTAGCATGGGCGGTTTACAGTGTTCAGCTGTGGTTATTTCAATATGGTCTTCCAGGAGAGTCTCTAAACTGCCTCCTCATTCACTCTTGAGGATGGATTCCCTGGGGATCACTTTTTAGTGTGCCGCTGGCCCCCACTGTGTAGCCCTGGCTCTGTTTCTGAAGGGTGCTTCAGGTTGAACAAAACAATTCTATCCGGCTCTTTGATCTAATCCGATTTGGTCAGCTGGTAAAGTGAGCCTGCTCTCTCCAGTCCTCTGAACTTCCATTTTGGCTGCTGGCCTTCTACTGTGGTCTCTCCTAATGCCGCAGGGTTCTAGCTCTTCGCAGCTGCTTACCCTGGCATTGGCCCCCATTCTGGCGTGCTGACTTATCTCTGCTGGTGCTGGCCCTGTTCCTCTGGCTTTTGTTCTTGGCAATGCTGCTGAGTTTTTCCCCTGACTCATAGTGAACTCCCAAATGCCTCAGGAAGGCTGAGATGTAGACACATTTCATTTGCTGCCCCCATATGAGGTACCAACTAAACTGAGATGAGAAAGAAGGAATCAGCACTCAGATAAAAAGCTGAAGTCAACATTTACTCATCCCTGAGCCATAGTAGCAAGAAGAAAATGATGCACTGTTTGAGGTTTGAATTCTAAATTATAGTTTAGAGGGATGAAGAGATTTGTTACAGTGTATGTGTATAGAGTCAGTATGAGCTTTCATCTTTACATTATAAGGAATTGCTGGGAATTACTTACGAAAAAGTTACTGAAAGCCCCCCTAAACAATGGGAAGTTAAATCCTATTGCTGAGAATATACTTTAACAGAAAAAAAAATTAGTAAAGCACCATGTATGAAAATCCTTTTCCCAGTCTCCTATGGAAAAAAAAGTCTCTTTTTTCCCCCACCTCAGTAGGAGATCTTATTGCAGTGCAAACTCATTTGTCAGAGACTGAATATACTCCACAGTCCTTTGCAAAGGATGACATAGGCCATATGGTATTTTGACAGTATTAAAACATCTGCTCAACTAAAAGCTTCCATACTGTGGCTCTACAAAGGAAGCAGGTCACCTGAGGGAATCAGAGATGAAGAACTGCCAATGATTGAACTTGGAAATGGAAGTCTTAAAAGTGAGGAGAAGCGCACCATTCACTTGGTTTCTGACTTTTCTCACTAAGGTTGATTGTGTTTTATTTTGTTATTTATCTTCATGAACTTGAGTTTAATTATAAGGAAATGCCTTATTCAGGAGATCAGTCCTGAATATTCATTGGAAGAACTGATGCTGAAGCTGAAACTGCAATACTCTGGTCTCGTGATACAAAGAACAGACTCATCGGAAAACACCCTGATGCTGGGAAAGATTGAAGGCAGGAGGAGAAGGGGATGACAGAACATGAGATGGTTGGATGGCATCACACTGGCTCAATGGACATGGGTTTGAGCAAACTCCAAGAATTAGTGATGGACAGGGAAGCCTGGTGTGCTCCAGTCCATGGGGTTACAAAGAGTCAGACATGACCGAGTGACTGAACTGAACTGAAGGAAGTGCCATTATTTACTTATTTAAAGATTAATTTATTTATTTTAATTAAAGGTTAAGTACAGTATTGTGGTGGTTTTTACCATATATCAACATGAATCAGCCACAGATATACATGTGTCCTCCTAGCCTGAACCCCCCTCCTATTTCCCTCCTCATTCCATCCCTCTAGGTTGTCCTAGAGCACTGGCTTTGAGTGCCCTGCTTCATGCATCAAATTTGCACTGATCATCTATTTTACATATGGTAATATACATGTTTCAATGCTATTCTCTCAAAACATCCCACCTTTGCCTTCTCCCACATAGTCTAAAAGTCTGTTCTTTACATCTGTGTCTCTTTTGCTGTCTTGCATATAGGGTCATCATTACCATCTTTCTAAATTCCATATATATGTGTTAATATACAATACTGGTGTTTCTCTTTCTGACTTACTTCACTAGGTATAATAGGCTCCAGTTTCATCTACTTCATTGGAACTGACTCAAATGTGCTCTTTTTAATAGTTGAGTACTATTCCATTGTGTATATGTACCACAGCTTTCTTATCCATTCATCTGCTGATGGACATCTAGGTTGCTTCCATGTCCTGGCTATAATAAACAGTGCTGCGATGAACATTGGGGTACACGTGTCTCTTTCAATTCTGGTTTCCTCAGTGCGTATGCCTAGCAGTGGGATTGCTGGGTCATAAGGCAGTTCTATTTCCAGTTTTTTAAACAATTTCCACACTGTTCTCCATAGTGGCTGTACTAGTTTGCATTCTCACTGACAGTGTAACTGTGTTGCCTGTTCTCCACATCCTCTGCAGTGCTTATTCTTTGTAGACTTTTTGATGGCAGCCATTCTGACTGGCGTGAGATGGTACCTCATTGTGGTTTTGACATGCATTTCTCTGATGATGAGTGATGTTGAGCATCTTTTCGTTTGTTTGTTAGCCATCTGTATGTCTCTTTTGGAGATCACTAGCTATTTGAAGTCATTATGGTTAGAAAGGAATATATACTAATGGCAAATAAAATCCTATTTTCTTTAGAAACATGCTATTAAAAACACTCTGTTCAAAGAAGAAACTCAAAATTGCAAAACTGCCAAAAAATAACAGTAATGAAAATAGGAAAAATCTTTGAGATATAATTGAATCAGTTTTAAGAGGAAATTTTATAGCATTAAATAGCTATGCCAATAAAAATTAAAACAAATGAATTAAACAATTTAAAAAGCTAGAAAAGCAAGTGTGAATCAAAAGAAGGCATAAAGAACTGATATAAATAAAAACAGAAACCAGTGAGTTAGAAAACAGAAAAATAGTTCTAAAATAATAAGCTATATCATTAATATCAAATTTGAGAAACTATTACCTAGCATAATTTTTTAAATGATAAAGGCATAAATGCACATTAGAAATCAAAAAGAACAATATCAAACCAAGCAATCTTAAAAGTTCTATTTTATGAAACTATGTGCAAATAGATTTGAAATCTTGATACAAGTGAATAAATAAAAATTATTATGATTGTCCTTCAGTCAGTTCAGTTCAGTCGCTCAGTCATGTCCGACTCTTTGTGACCCCATGAATCACAGCATACCAGGCCTCCCTGTCCATCACCAATTCCCGGAGTTCACTCAGACTCACGCCCATCGAGTCGGTGATGCCATCCAACCATTTCATCCTCTGCCATCTCCTTCTCCTCCTGCCCCCAATCCCTCCCAGCATCAGAGTCTTTTCCAATGAGTCAACTCTTCTCATGAGGTGGCCAAAGTACTGGAGTTTCAGCTTCAGCATCATTCCCTCCAAAGAAATCTCAGGGCTGATCTCCTTCAGAATGGACTGGTTGGATCTCCTTGCAGTCCAAGGGACTCTCAACAGTCTTCTCCAACACCACAGTTCAAAAGCATCAATTCTTCAGCACTCAGCCTTCTTCACAGTCCAACTCTCACATCCATACATGACCACTGGAAAAATCATAGCCTTGACTAGACAGAAGTTATATTTTACATGAAGCTAAAATCCAAAAGGATCAGAGATTGTGTTAAAAGAAAACAACAAAACACAGTTGTGTCAGTTCTGAAAGAAAGCATGGGTGACTTCCTACAGATGTAGGAATGGGAGCACTTTACTGAATCAAAATCCATAAGCAATCCACAGAAAGGTTGAAATTTTTTATTGTGTTAAATTTTTGCATAGCAAAATATGCTGTAAATAAACATACAAGTAACAAAACTGGGAACAAAATATTTTCAACTTATATTAGAGGCAAGTGTTAATGTTCCTAATATAAAAACAATATCTGAAAATACAGGGATGTGGAACTATAGAAAAAATGAGTTAAAATACAAACTATGCACTGCCTTATGAGGCAGATTGGAACTTAATGGCATGGTGTCAGAGGTGTGATGATAAATATTTAATAATCAGCTTTCCAAAAATGGGGGCAGGGGGAAGAGTGATTTGTGATTTGTTGTTGTTCAGTCACTGAGTCATGTTCAACTCTGCGACCCCATGGACCGCAGCATGCTAGGTCTCCCTGTCCCTCACCATATCCTGGAGTTTGCTCAAACTCATGTCCATTGAGTCATTGATGCCATCCAACCATCTCCTTCTCTGTCGTCCCCTTCTCCCTCTGCTTTCAGTCTTTCCCAGCATCAGGGTCTTTTCTAATGAGTCGGCTCTTCTCATTAGGTGGCCAAAGTATTGGTGCTTCAACTTCAGTATCAGTCCTTCCAATGAATATTCAGGGTTGATTTCTTTTAGGATTGATTGGTTTGATCTCCTTGCTGTCCAAGGGACTCTATAAAAAATTCTTCTCCAACACCACAGTCCGAAGGCATCAATTCTTTGGTGCTCAGCCTTCTTTATGGTCCAGCTCTCACATCCATACATGACTACTGGAAAAACCATAGTGATTTTTGCATTTGCTAATTTCCCAGGTATAAATAGTCCCACCAAGGCAGATTTCAAGATACCAACTTGACATCACTGGATATAGCATTGGGACTGGTTCTCAGGGCAAGCCATTATAAGCTGGTCCAGTTTACTGTTTTATGGCCCATGTTAAAAGACCTAGGAAATCTTCAGACAGCTATTGTAGCATGTGGTATTGTTTCCATCACCTCCAAATAAACAGTTGGTCTAAGACAGAGTCCTGCATTTTTAAGCCATTGATCAAACCTCTGACTCCTTAAGTAGTATATGTCACCTAGCTGCCTGGTGAGCAATTCAGTTTTTTCTACCATGACTTTTCTCCTATTTATGTGATCATCCATCAAATACTCAACAGAATTTATTTTTTTCTATTGTAATATGGTTGGTTAAAATATTATATTGGTTTCAAATGTTTTTGTTGTTTGGTCACTAAGTCTTGTCCAGCTCTTTGGGACCCCCCAGACTGCCGCACAGCAGGCTCCCCTGTCCTCCACCATCTGCCAGAGTTTGCTCAAATTCATTTCCATTGAGTCAGTGATGCTATCTAACCATCTCATCCTCTGCTGCCCTCTTCTCCTTTGGCCTTCAATCTTTCCCAGCATCAGGGTGTTTCCCAATGATTCAATATTTTGCAGATTATAATGTATAAGTTATTGCAGATTATAATGTATAAATTATTGCAAACTAATGGCTACGTTTCCCTGTGCGGTGCAGTATATCCTCATTGCCTATCAACTTTATATAGAGTTTGTATCTCTTACTCCCATACCAACTTGCCCCTCCCTCCTTCTCTATCCCCTCTGATAACCCCTAGTTTTTTCTATAACAGTTTCTTTTTTGCTATTTACATTCATTTGCATTATTTTTTGGATTACACATGTAAGTGATATGACACAGTATTTGTCTGACTTATTTCACTCATCATAATATTCTCTGGGTCCATACATATTGCTACAGATGGCAGAATTTCATTCTCTTTTATGGCTGAGTAATATTCACATCTTCATCCTTTTATCTATTGATGGAGACTTGGGTTGCTTCCCTACCTGGGCTGTTGTACTGCCATGAATTCTGGGGTGTATGTATCTTTTTGAATTAGTGTTTTCTGCTCTATGCCAGTACTGTGCCAGGTGCTGACATTTTATGATGAGCAAAGGAAGCTTAGATTTTTGCCTGTATTGAATTTGTAGTATCACTGAAGCAAAGACCCATTCATTAAACACCCCCTTGAATGTACCATTACAAAACAATCAGTGTTAAATAGGTGTGCGTGTGTGTGTGCGTGTGCCCAGTTGCTCAGTCATGTCCAGCTCTTCATGACCCCATGGACTGCAGCCCATCCGGCTCCTCTGTCTGTGGGATTTTCCAGGCAGGAATGCTAGAGTGGGTTACGATTTCCTCCTCTGGGGGATCTTTCGAATAAGGACCAAGATTTTGTGTTGTTACATAACTGAGCAAACCTGATTTGTCCTGTATAGAGGTTGAGGAGTGGCTTCTCTGTGGAAGCGCAATCTGAAAGGAGATTAGAAGGTTTCAGGGGAATTAATGGGAATATGTGAGGGCAGAATATCCAAATAGAGGACAGTGTGTATAAAGGTCCTGAGGTGGGAAGAGTGACCAGTGGAAAGAAGGAGACCAGAAAAGGTGAGAAGCAGCCAGACAAAGGCAGAGTGGTTGGAGAGACGGGGTAAAAGAGAGCAGAGATCAATCCTTCCTGGCTCTTTACCCACTGGGCTTCTGAGAGAGTGTTATGCGTCGACTTGGGTGCAACCAGATGCAATCTCCAGCAGGATGTTTTACTTATAATATACTCTACCAAAACATCTGCTTTAAACTCCTCAAATACTCACATTCGTGTTGTTGATATCTGGCTTACCTCCATTTTCTTGTGCATTTCCCACAATTTAAGCTCATAAATATCTCATAAATATTCCTACTGTTTAAAGGTTGCTGCTGCTAAGTTGCTTCAGTCGTGTCCAACTCTGTGTGACCCCATAGACGGCAGCCCACCAGGCTCCTCCATCCCTGGGATTCTCCTGGCAAGAACACTGGAGTGGGTTGCCATTTCATTCTCCAAAGCATGAAAGTGAAGAGTGAAAGTGAAGTCGCTCAGTCGTGTCCGACTCTTAGTGACCTCATGGACTGCAGCCTACCAGGCTCCTCCATCCATGGGATTTTCCAGGCAAGAGTACTAGAGTGGGTTGCCATTGCCTTCTCCAATGCATGAAAGTGAATAGTGAAAGTGAAGTCGCTCAGTCGTGTCCGACTCTTAGTGACCTCATGGACTGCAGCCCATCAGGCTCCTCCACCCATGGGATTTTCCAGGCAAGAGTACTGGACTGACAGTAGTGTTCTAATGTCCAGGCAAGGGAAGCTCTGCGCTTGCCTTCTTCCTGTAATTCTTCCCGAGGGGAGAATGACTCTGAGGCTAAGAGTTGGTGCCAACTCAGAGCCTCACTCCCACTCTCTTCTGGATTATTCTCTCCACTTAGGAGCCTAGAATCCCTGCCTGACAACACCAGTTAACTTTGGTTTAACATTTATTCTAAAATAATGCTTATTGAAAATAGAAGCAATTTTAAAAATTAAACAAAAACATGAAATATGTATATAGACATCAACCAAAGAAAGACACTGTCAACTTTTTAAGATAATCTTATCTAGGATTACCTTATGCTTTATAAACCAATGCTACTGTATTGTTGATTTTATATCCTATATAGTCCCTATTTTAATTTTCAGTTAACATTATAAATAAAGTTTTCCTATACTATTCAAAACAATGTCACAAAGTAAACTATATTTTAATCTATTATTTGGTTTTCAAAGTGTTTCCTTGCTTAACTCAGTAATTATTTGCCATTATAATGATCACTGCATTAAGCAGCTTTCTGTGTGCTTAAATGTTGTCCACAAGTCAGTTTACTTCCTTAGGCTAAATTTCTAGCAGTAAAATTGAATGAAATTTTTAAAGTATTTGAAATATACTGCCATGCTCAGTTTTAGAAATTTTATATACTCTTTAACATTCTAATCAGGGTTATGATGTTGCTGTGATGATTTCTTCACAATTTCCCTAAAATTGAGTGCTATCAGTGGAAAACTTCTGCTAACCTGACACAGTGGCTTCATTTGTGGGTGTATATGTGTATCATCTTTCCATAGTTCTTTATTTATGGAGATGTTATTGTCTGTGACAATATCTCTGGGCAATTGATGTGGGAATGGTATTTCAACTGTGATATGTTATCTATTATCACCTAATTTGTGTTTTGCCTTCTTATTTTGGCCAATTTAATTTACACACAAAATTTAAAATATATATGTAATTAAATGTGTTTATCCTTTATACTATAATTTTTCCATTGCTTTTAAGCTTAATGACCCTTCCCTATGCAGAAATCAAATTACATTCAGCAGTATTCATTTTTGTTGCATACAACTTTTGCAGTTAACTCTTTGATCCACAAAGAGATTATTTCAGTGTACGAGAAAAACGTAAATTGACCACACATTGATTCCATCCCAATAGCTCTCCAGTTCTCTTTACTCTGTTGGTCAAGCAAGTCATGTTTGCGCCCTTGGTTTGTGAAATCTTTTATCAGTTATAAAACATTGAATCAAGCTATTTTGTTGCATTAACCTATTTATTTTTGGACCAGTGTAAGAGTTTAAATTGTAGTAGTGTTAACCATCTGACCTGCCTCTTGAGAAACCTATATGCAGGTCAGGAAGCAACAGTTAGAACTGGACATGGAACAACAGACTGGTTCCAAATAGGAAAAGGAGTGCATCAAGGCTGTATATTGTCACCCTGCTTATTTAACTTTTATGCAGAGTACATAAATGACACCACCCTNCGACAGAGGATGAGATGGCTGGATGGCATCACTGACTCGATGGACGTGATCTGAGTGAACTCTGGGAGTTGGTGATGGACAGGGAAGCCTGGCGTGCTGCAATTCATCGGGTTGCAAAGAGTCAGACAAGACTGAGCAACTGAATTGAACTGGGTGTTAAAATATGTGTCAATACTGAGTGTTCCAAATTCACTGGTACATTGAGTGCATCACTTTCACAGCATTATCTTTCAAGATTTGAAATAGCTCAGCTGGAATTCCATCTCCTCCACTAGCTTTGTTCATAGTGATGCTTTCTAAGGCCCACTTGACTTCACATTCCAGGATGTCTGGCTCTAGATGAGTGAGCACACCATCGTGATTATCTGGGTACCACCCAATTACACTACCCAATTACACTATTAGGTGGTGGAAGTATGTCAATGGTTGTATATCTAAGAGAGGACTAGGAATAGAAGAAAAGCTACTCATGACCCAGTTGCTCTGAATGCACAATGAACTCTTTGAAGGAAGCCACTAGATTTTATGCGTTTGGACTCTGTCCATAGGGGCAAGCAAAATGCTATCTATACTGTGCAGGCTCAGATCATATTTTCTATTGTCTGCCTGGTCAGAGGCCAGCAGGAGAATTGATTTCAGCACCGTTTTCCAAAGACAGTATTGGAATTCTGCTTTCAAAGCTTGCCAAGGCAGTGAAGAGTGGACACACGGACCAGTGTTTCTGGCTTTTTGTCCATCTGGTCATACTTTTTCTAAGGTCCCTGGGAGAGGCAACTGCTGTCCTTCTGTGCTAAACTATTAAGTAAAGAATATGATGAGATTTTCATTTTACTTTGTTTGAAGGTAGGATGAGTTATAATTATCTCCACATAAGCTACAGATAAAATATGGCAAGAGATATTAGAGAAGCATAATTGGATTGATGAGCTATTTGATGTATTTAAAGTCTTATCTGTGAAATCAGAAGTAGAGCCCTCTGTAAATTTCTCATACATTAGAAATTGTGATGGCTATCAAACAAGTATTAATTAGAAAAGACTGAGAAATCATCTAGTCCAACTCTTTTATTTTATAGATTAAGGAGAGAGATCCAAAGAAGCTAAGATCTGTTTTCATGGTCACACAGTTAATAAATTAGTACAGATAACTTCTAGTTAGTTAGGAATTATCTAAATAACTAGATTTATCATTTATCATTTTAGTTCTCTTATCATATCCTGACTTCATTAATTAAAGTGACAGTGAGAATTTGAGCAACCCCAGAACCTCTAATACTCATCTTTCTATATGACACATAGGGGTAGAACTTGTGTTTGGAAAATTCCTGGTGAATTGCAATGGACCTCTTAAGAATTTCCCCATTTTTATTGTCTGTCCACAATCCCAAAAAACTAGGCCACAGAAATATCAGTTCACTAGAATATTATAGTCTTCTTTTTTCTTATGTGCTTTGAGAGCAGAATCTCTTAAAGCTCATATCTAAATTCAGACATGTGACGTGCTTTCCGATGTCACTTTTAACACAAAAGCCAAAAGTTGCTGAAGCATCTCAAAATTACTGGCTTCAATACAGAGTTGTAATACAGTGTTACAATAGAGTGTCTTACTCCTAACATGGTGAATCACATGCACTTTCATCCACTATGTGAAAATTCATTAATTTTGAAAATTTCCACCCTTTAGATTAGAGGAAACAGTTGCTTAAGTGGAAAAGTAAAATGTAAATATGAGTCAATACAGATCTATGTGATTTCAAAATGGGGAGGGGAGTATTGGAATCAGTTATTTTCTTGTTTATTATCAAGAGTGATCACTTTTTCAGGATGCCAAAAAAAAAAAAAAAACCAACAACCTCAGAAAGCAAATAGCTAAAGTATGTCTAATTAATTATATGCAACTATCATATAATTAATAGCACCATTACTCAGAAACAGGCTCTGCATTATCTAGTCCAGCCTTCTGTTATTATGAAATCAGATACTAGATTTTCTTTTTTGTGAAGATTTTTATGCTAAATTGCTTGGTGAAAATTTGTTTTTGTGTTTCTTATAAAGAAATTCAGTGAGTTAGAATATTCCATGGATAAATAGGGAGCTTAGGCCTCCAACAGCCCACTCCAGTATTCTTGCCTAGAGAATCCCAGGGACAGAGGAGCCTGGTGGGCTGTGGTCTACGGGGTCGCACAGAGTCGGACACAACTGAAGCGACTTAGCAGCAGCAGCAGGCCTCCAAGGGTCTCTTCTTTATTTCTTTAGTATTAATGAAAGAAATTGGAGGTCATAAAGACAGCTCTTATTATCAAAATGTTCTCCATGATTTTGAACATCTAGAGAAGAAATTCTTATGTGGCAACATCAGAGCTTAAACTAATAAGACTTATTGTATTGGCTAGAAGATGATACAATTAGTTTTCCTCTTTACAAAAGGAAGATTTGGACTATTTTTATTGCTTAATAGGTTGTATAAATGCTATCTTTTGTGCTTTGAGTCTGTTATTACATCTGCATTTTATGAAAAACTCAAACTTGGGGTTTAGCAGATGGACTCATTGGAATTAGGTTTGCTGAAAAAAGTCTTTCCAAATTATATTATGTAAAAAGCTAACACAGTAGACTTGCCTCAAGATTTTCTGGAACAATGATTAGGCACGAAAGCTCTTAGGATGAGGAAATAGTTGTGCCTCATCTACCTTTCCTTCTGGAGTGTTCCTGAAGAACACTCCGAGCTCCCTCAGGTGGGAAGGGCAGAGTCCTTCTAGGAAAGGCCTGGTTCTTACCTCCAAACAGGTCCATGAAAAAAGCCCGTTGTCTTTCTCTCTGACTGACCCAAATTCCTCAGTGCAAAGCAAATAGCTTGTGAAGTTTGCTTTTAATTTTTAAATGAAATGCATTTGAGTCAACATCCCAGCATATTGAAAAACAGGAGTTTCATGACAGTGAGTATACATAGTGCACATTTGCTGCAAAAATTTCATGACGTAGGGTCAGTTGCTTCAGAGGAGAAGCAGTTTTAAAGAAGGAAACAGGCCCTCAGATATTTTCAGGTCTTTAAAAACTATGTGGAAAAGTGGACAAAGCAACCCTAGGATCCTGGTGAAATTTTGTTTTTAAAAGTAGATGTCAAAACTTCTTAGTTTTCTTCTATTTGTTAATTGGAGGAATATAATTCAATTTCTGTGAACATGTAATTGAAAGAAACATGAAATATTTGAGGGAGCGACGTACTCAGAAAGGAAAAAGCATGGGGGGATGTTGGATGGGTGGGATGGTGGAGAAAAGAAAAGCTGAGTGGGGTAAAATGAATAGTTTCTAATACACTGCAAGATCCAACTTAGAAAGCAGTTTAGGGAAAAAAGAATTAAGAATTGGTCATGTTTTGTAGACCTCTTTCTACTCTGGGAAAAGGAAGTAATGGGCAAATGGAATACTATAATTATTTCTTTTTTTTTTCTCCTTTCAAACTTTATTATTTTTTTTAATTTTTTATTTTTTACTTTGTTTTGCTTTATAATACTGTATTTGTTTTGCCATACGTTGACATGACTCAGCCACGAGTGTATATGAGCTCCCAGTCCTGACCCCCCTCCCCCCTCCCGCCCCACACCATCTCCCTGGATCTCTCTCCCTCTCTTCATCTCTCCATCCTAACCCCTCATCTGCCTTTCCTTCCTCTCTTCCTTCCTCCATATTTTCCCTTTTAATACCATAAAACTGAGGAAAGGACATCATGCAAAGCAAATGTCCTTACAGTTGTTCTCTTGCATCAAGAAAGAGGTGCTTAAATAAGTTGTGGTACATAATATATATAATGAAATATTACTCAGCCATAAAAAGGAATGGATTTGAGCCAGTCCTAGTGAGGTTAAGGCCGTTGTTGTTGTTCAGTTGCTCAGTCATGTCTGACTCTCTGTGACCCCATGGGCTGCAGCACACTAGGCTTCCCTGTTCTCCATCATCTCCCAGAGCTTGCTCAAATTCATGTCCATTGAGTCAGTGATGCCATCCAACCATCTTGCCCTCTGTTGTCCTTTTCTCCTGCCTTCAGTCTTTCCCAGCATCAGGGTCTTTTCCAGTGAGTCAGTTCTTCGCATCAGGTGGCCAAAGTATTGGAGCTTCCGCTTCAGCATCAGTTCTTCTAATGAATATTCAGGATTGATTTCCTTTAAGATTGACTGCTTTGATCTCCTTGCAACCCAAGGGATCCTTTCCAGCACCACACTTAAAAGCACCACTTCTTTGGCATTCAGCCTTCTTTATGGTCCAACTGTCACATCCATACATGACTACTGGAAAAACCATAGCTTTGACTATATGGATCTTTGTTGGCAAAGTAATGTCTCTGCTTTTTAATATGCTGTCTAGATTGGTCATAGCTTTTCTTCCAAGGAGCAAGTATCTTTTAACTTTGTGGTTGCAGTCACCATTTATAGTGATTTTGGAGCCCAAGAAAATAAAGTCTGTCACTGTTTCCAGCATTTCCCCATCTATTTGCCATGAAGTGATGAGACTGGATGCCATGATCTTCATTTTTTGAATGCTGAGTTTTAGGCCAGTTTTTCACTCTCCTCTTTCACCTTCATCAAGGGCTCTCTAATTCCTCTTCACTTTCTGCCATAAGGGTAGTGTTGTCTGCATATTGGGGGTTATTGATATTTTTCCCGGCAATCTTAATTCCAGCTTGTGCTTCATCCAGCCCTGCATTTCGCATGATGTACCCTGCATGTAAGTCAAATAAGCAGGGTGACAATATGCAACCTTGATGTACTCCTTTCCCAATTTGGGACCAGTCCATTTTTCCATGTCCGGTTCTAATTGTTGCTTCTTGACCTGCATACAGGTTTCTTAGGAGGCAGGTAAGGTCATCTGGTATTTCCATCTCTTTAAGAATTGTCCACTGTTGTGATCCACATTGTCAAAGGCGTTAGTGTAGTCAATGAAGCAGAAGTAGATGCTCTTCTGGAATTCTCTTGCTTTTTCTATGATCCAGCATATGTTAGTACATGAACCTAAAGCCTGTTATACAAAGTGAAATAAGTCAGAAAGAGAAAAATAAACATCACGTATAAATATATATATATATAGGAGTCTAGAAAATGTTACTGATGAACCTATTTGCTAGGCAGCAGTAGAGATGTAGACACAGAGAACAGAGTTGTGGACACAATGAGGGGTGGACAGCATGGGATGAATGGAGCGAGTAGCTTTGAGTCATATAAATTACCATATGTAAAACAAATAGCCAGTGGGAATTTGCTGTCTGATGCAGGAAGTCACCTGGGGCTATTAACAGCTTAGAGGGATGGGATGGGGTGGGAGGTCTGAGGGAGGTTTAAGACAGAGAAGACATATCTATACCTTTGATTCACTCATGTTGATGTATGGCAGAAGCTAACATACTACTGTAAAACAAATATCCTCCAATTAAAAATAAATAAAGTTTTCTTTTAAAAAAGAAAGAGGTGCTTAGCCTAAAGACCCCTCAGGTATTTAAGGATGAGGTTTGGTGGTTTATGAATTCCCAATATTGTCAACATATTCCTATTTGCATTTTTTGAGGATTAGAGTGATCCCTGTCTTTCATCAATTACTCCAGAGGTTCCATGGCCTAGGAAAGTATAAGAACTATTAGTATTAAGCCTTCGAAGCAAAAGCAATAGTTAGACACTACCATAATTTTTGAAAGTTATTTTGGTATAATATACTTTTCTCAATACACATTTTTTTCAGTAAATTTTAGATTGTGATTTTTCATGTATACTAGTAAAAGAGGATTCTTTTTGTACTTGAAATTTTGCTTCCACTAAAATTAATGCACAAAATTTATGGAAGACACAGAACTTACATAGTCTAAATGATTTCCTCCAAGGTATTTGTTACCTCCAAAGAGAAATATAGTAACTCCAAGACAGAGAAATCCAGGAGACACCATTTACACAATTGATGAAGATTAAAATCACCAGTAATGAGACACTATTATACTGTTCATCCTTTGATACGATTCTTTGAGAAGGCAATAACATAATTTCTGTGATATTCTTTTCAAAAATACAGAACCTTACTCCAATTAAGAGAAAAAAAAAACAGAGGAACCCAAACTCAGAAACATTCTACCAAATAACTAGCCAATAATCTTCAAAAATATCAGCAGCATGAGAGACATGGAAAACTGAGGAACTGTTATTGATCAGAGGAGACTAAAGGCATAACAGATAAATTCACTGTGGGATCCCAGTAAGACAACGAACAAGAAAAAAAAAATTTGTGAAATAATCTAGTGAAATTTGAATAAGGTCTGTAATTTAGTCAATAGAACTGTTGTACCAAGGTCGATTTCTGGCTTTGATAATTTTACTATTGTTATGCAAGATGTTAACCAGCGGGCAACTGAGTAAGAAAAGGGTGTATAGGAACTCTCTGTTAATCTAAATTACTAAGTCTTTTGTAAGTATAATTTTCGATCAAAATAAAAAGTAAGGAAAGAAAAAGAGAAACAACAGATCCCCAATGACATCATCTTAACATTTGGTTCCAGCTCTGCCTGAAGTCTGAACATTTTCTCCTAACATTGTAGTTAGGTGACAATACATTGCCCTTTTCCTTAAGAAGATTTAACCAAAGTAGAATTCTCTAGCTTAACGTTGTTACTCTGGACAACTTGAAAGTGAAAGTCACTCAGTTGTGTCCTACTCTTTCCAACACCACGGACTGTAGCCTGTCAGGCGCCTTTTTCGTGGAATTCTTCCAGGCAAGAATCCTGGAGTAGGTAGCCTATCCCTTCTCTAGGGGATCTTCCTGACCCAGGAATTGAACCTGGGTATCCTTTATTGTAGGTGGATTCTTTACCAGCTGAGCCAACAGGGAAGCCTCCTGGACAACTTACTTGAGCCAATAATATACACTGTCCTGAAAAAAAGTTTCTGGTTTCACATCTACTTTTTTTGTAGATTTTGTTGAGTTTTAAACAGGAAAGCTCATTGATAGCACCTTCCTGGCTCTACAGTGCTTTATTCTTGAGCTTGAACACAGATCACATCTTTGTGTGGCTTCTAGACATAGCTCACTTACATAAAGTGCCTACTTATTCTTTCTCAAATCTTTCATAATTATTATAATCTCAGTGATGACTTTTTGGCATTATATATGAATACACTGTCTTTCTCAAAATTTTTATAGAACTCTTCTTAGCAGTAATATTAAATTATTTATAACAGATATCTAATAACTATCTGTGCAAGAGAATGTATAGCTGCCTTACTCTGTGTTCCTCTTTCTTTCATTTTAAAAAAGCTTTGAGTGTTATGTGTTATGTGTTATGAAGTATTTTTCAGCAAAGAATACTACAGACAGAATCTTACCAGCATATCTATATTCCAGACCACAGGATGTAGGAAAAAAGGAATGCAGGATAAATGACTTTGCGTTTTAAAGGTCACTTGGAGGTTGTGCCCATATCAGTTCTGCTCCTTTCCATTAGTCTAGACATAGTCACATGGACTTACTTCCTTTGTGCCGAGGAAGCAGATAGATCAATTCTCCTGCTGGGCAACCATGTACTCCCAAAAATTTTGATGATGGAGACAGTTACTTTAAAGAAGACGAAGAGAATGGGAAGATCAAATTGATGAACATTGCTGCCATTGGAGTCAGACACAACTGAGCGACTGAACAACAGGGCTTCCCAGGTAGCTCAGTGGTAAAGAATTTACCTGCCAATGAAGGATCCTCAGGGACTCAGGTTTGATCCCTGGGTCAGGAAGATCCCCTGGAGATGGAAATGGCAACCCACTCCGGTATTCTTGCTGGGAAATGCCATGGATAGAGGATTCTGGTCTACAGTCCATGGGGTCACAAAGAGTCAGATACAACTGAGTACCTGGACACGCATGCGTGCTGCCACTTACTGAGTGCAGAAGTTTCTAAAGAAATGAGTTGCCAGGGCCAATGAGAACAAGGATTTCTTTTTCATTATGTTAGGCTTGAGATTCAAATGAAAACCAAAATTCATGTCTACTAGGTAATTAAATAAAAATGCATGAGGTTTAGGTGTCAGATCAAGGGAAAGATAATTTATAAACTGGGAGTTTCTGCTACAAAGATGCTCCTGGAAAATTTGAAGGATGAGATGAGGCAAATTAACCTAGGAGAACAGTAGGAAGTTCCAGAGATAAGAATGATGAAGAATCTGAGAATGAATGGGCTTAGTTTATCTGCTTAACTAAAGACCCTACACTTAGTAGCATTCACAGTGGAGAGGGGCTTATTCTCCACAAAACACTCAGATTTTTTACTTGACTACGTAGTTAAGTGGATATTGGTAAGAGTAGACAGAGATGCCCTCGACTTCCTTCTTTTTAGAAAGGGCTTCAAAGAAGGAACAGTTCATAAGCCTCTGGCTTCTGTCTCTTGTGTAGTCTCTTTTGACTCTAGCGTATTTCTTCTGAATTTCCAGTATATGCTTACTGAGATCTGGTAAACTTTCAAGGCCAGCTGATATTTTCATTAGGATAGGTTTAGTAGAACCTTGTAAACATATCATGATGGTTGGGAGCTTCACTTGTGCATCCTTCAACTTGAGATGAGATCCAACGACTTTAAAGGAGTCCTCTGAGCTCTTCAAAGCTGGCCTCTCATCAGGTAATGACAAAACTCCAATTAGTCAGCAGAGCCCAAGAGGAAATTGGGAATGATGAAGTGTTACTTTTGCTTTCCACTTTGAACTTTTTATGTGGTCTCCTGTAGTCTGTTCTTCTGCCTCTTTCCCTTCCCACCTTCTTTTCTATCCACTTGTATCACTCTTTAACAGTTCATCACAAAAAGTAAGTAAGAATTGGATGGTCGCCATCTCATTTTTTAACACCTTTGACTAAAAGTGGATTTGTGACAGTAATCACTTCCAGAAAGGACTTGTACTGGGTGCCAGTAAATTGCCTCTTGCTTCCAGCTATGCAAGTGTGTATGGGCATGGGGACGGGAGAATGAAGTGGGGTTTGGTTTGATTTGGTTTTCTCCTGCTGCTAAGACTGTGCAAATTACCTATGCTCCTGGCCTTTACTTAGGGGCCCAAAATCTTCTATCTCATTAAACATTTTAATAATTCCAGGGGCCAATGTGCTTTCATCACAGATTCTCTCTCTCTCACTTTCTCCTTAAGTTCCATGTCATTTACTTAGAAATCAAAATATTAAATAGAGAAGTGTCTCCATCATCACTCTGTTCATTTGTTGTTAGTCATTCAACATTTATTCAGTGGATAAGTATATCTGCTCTGCACTCAACTGAGAATTATAAGAATTTTAAGAGATGGTTTTCTAGTCATTACTTCTGTAAAGTTTATGATTTTTTAGGGTGATATAACTTCCATCTGACTAAGATGGCAGAGTGTGCTCATCTTGCAAGAACTCCAAAATTACAACTCACTGCTGAACAACCATCAACAGGAGAATTTTGGATCCCACCAAAAAAAGATACTTTACATCCAAGGGCAAAGGAGAAGGCCCAGCAAAATGGAAGAAGGGGCAAAATTACATTTGGAATCAAACTCCATACCCACCAGAGATGCTCAGAGGGCTCAAATGAACCTTGCACATTAGGACCCAGAGACCCCACAGAGACTAAGCCAGAACTATGTTTGAGTGTCTCCTGCAGAGATAAGGGTCAGCAGTGGCCTGCCGCAGGGGGAGGGGCTCTGGGTGCAGCAGACCTGGGTATGGCATAAATCCTCTTGGAGGAGGTTGCCGTTAACCCCACCATAGAGCTGCCAGAACTTACACAGGACTGGGGAAACAGACTCTTGGAGGGCACAGACCAAACCTTGTGTGCACCAGGACCCAGGAGAAAGGAGCAGTGAGCCCACAAGAGACTGGCCCAGCTTGCCTATGAATGTCCAGGAGTCTCTGGCAGAAGCATGGGTTATTGATGGCCTGCTGCAGGCTCAGGGGCACAGAGTGCAGCGGTACATGCATGGGACCTTTTGAAGGAGGTCACCATTATCTTCATTACCTCCACTGTAGTTTGGCCTCAGGTCAAACAAATGGAGGGGACACAGCCCATCAACAAAAAACTTGGATTAGAGATTTACTGATCATGGCCCTGCGCATAAGAACAAGACCCACTTTCCCCCTCAGTCAGTCTCTTCCAACAGGAAACTTGCATAAGCCTCTTATCCTTCTCTATTAGAGGGCAGACAGAATGAAAATCACAGTCACAGAAAACTAACCAAACTGATCACATGGACCACACCCTTGTCTAACTCAATGAAACTATCAGCCATGCTGTATAGGGCCACCAAAAATGGATGGGTCATGGTAAAGAGTTCTGACAAAACATGCTCCACTGGATAAGGGAATGGCAAACCACTTCATTTTTCTTGCCTTGAGAACCCCATGAGCAGTATGAAAAGACAAAAAGATAAGACACTGAAAGATGAACTCCCCAGATCAGTAGGTGCCCAATATGCTACCAGAGATCAGTGGAGAAATAACTCCAGAAAGAATGAAGAGATGTTCAGTTCAGTTCAGTTCAGTCACTCAGTCATGTCTGACTCTTTGCGACCCCATTAACCACAGCACACAAGGCCTCACGTCCATCACCAACTCCTGGATCTACTCAAACCCATGTTCATTGAGTCGGTGATGCCATCCAACCATTTCACCCACTGTCATCCCCTTTTCCTCCTTCTCTCAGTCTTTCCCAGCATCAAGGTCTTTTCCAATGAGTCAGCTCTTCGCATCAGGTGGCCAAAGTACTGGAGTTCCAGTGTCAGCATCAGTCCTTCCAATGAACACCCAGGACCAATCTTCTTTAGGATGCACTGGTTGGATCTCCTTGCAGTCCAACGGACTCTCAAGAGTCTTCTCCAACACCACAGTTCAAAATCACCAATTCTTCGGTGCTCAGCTTTCTTTATAGTTGAAATCACATCCATACATGACCACTGGAAAAACATTAGCCTTGACTAGATGGACCTTTGTTGGCAAAATAATGTCTCTGCTTTTTAATATACTGTGTAGGTTGGTAATAACTTTCCTTCCAAGGAGTAAGTATCCTTGGTTGAAATCACCATCTGCAGTGATTTTGGAGCCCAGAAAAATAAAGTCAGCCACTGTTTCCACTGTTTCCCCATCCGCCAAAGCAAAAACAACACCCAGTTGTGGATATGACTGGTGATGGAAGTAAAGTCCGATGCTGTAAGAGCTATATTGCATAGGAACCTGGAATTGTAAGGTCCATGAATCAAGGCAAATTGGAACTGGTCAAAGAGGAAATGACAAAAGTGAACATTTTAGGAATCAGTGAACTAAAATGGACTGGAATGGTGAATTTAACTCAGATGACCATTATATCTACTACTTTGGGCAAGAATCCCTTCGAAGAAATAGAGTAGCCCTCATAGTCAACAAAAGAGTCCAAAATGCAGTACTTGGATGCAATCTCAAAACTACAGAATGATCTCTCTTCATTTCCAAGACAAACCATTCAGTATCACAGTAATCCAAGTCTATGTCCTGATCAGTAATGCTGAAGAAGCTGAAGCTGAACAGTTCTCTGAAGACCTACAAGACCTTTTAGAACTAACACCCCAAAAAGATGTCCTTTTCATTATAAGGGACTGGAATGCAAAAGTAGGAAGTCAAGAGATACGAGGAATAACAGGCAAATTTGGCCTTGGAGTACAAAACAAAGCAGGTGAAAGGCTAACAGAGTTTTGCCAAAAGAATGTACTGGTCATAACAAACAGCCTCTTCCAACAACAAAAAAGACTCTACACATGGACATCACCAGATGGTCAATATCAAAATTAGACTGATTATATTCTTTGCAGCCAAAGATGGAAAAGCTCTAGACAGTCAGCAAAAAAAAGAGACCAGGAGCTGACTGTGACTCAGATCATAAACTCCTTTTTGCGAAATTCAGACTTAAATTGAACAAAGTAGGGAAAACTACCAGACCGTTCAGGTATGACCTAAATCAAATCCCTTATGATTATGCAGTGGAAGTGAGAAATAGATTCAAGGGACTAGATCTGATAGACAGAGTGCCTGAAGAACTACGGACAGAGGTTCATGACATTGTACAGGAGGCAGTGATCAAGACCATCCCCAAGAAAAAGAAATGCAAAAAGGCAATATTGTCTGAGGAGACCTTACAAATAGCTGAGAAAAGAAGAGAAGCTAAAGCAAAGGAGAAAAGGAAAGATATACCCACTTGAATGCAGAGTTCCAAAGAATAGCAAGGAGAGATACGAAAGCCTTCCTCAGTGATCAAGACAAAGAAACAGAGGAAAACAATAGAATGGGAAAAAATAGAGATCTCTTCAAGAAAATTAGAGATACCAAGGGAACATTTCATGCAAAGACGGGCTCAATAAAGGACAGAAATGGTATGGGCCTAACAGAAGCAGAGGATACTAAGAAGAGGTGGCAAGAATACACAGAAGAACCAAATAAAAAAGATCTTCATGACCTAGATAAACATGATGATATGATCACTCACCTAGAGCCAGACATCCTGGAATGTGAAGTCGAGTAGGCTTTTAGAAAACATAACTATGAACAAAGCTAGAGGAGGTGATGGAATTCCAGTTGAGCTATTTCAAATCCTAAAAGATGATGCTGTGAAAGTGCTGCACTCAATATGCTAGCAAATTTGGAAAACTTAGCAGTGGCCACAGGACTGGAAAAGGTCAGTTTTCATTCCAGTCCCAAAAAAGATAATGCCAAAACAATGTTCAAACTACTGCACAATTGCACTCATCTCACACGCTAGCAAAATAATTCTCAAAATTCTCCAAACCAGGTTTCAACAGTACATGAACTGTGAAATTCCAGATGTTCAAGCTGGATTTAGAAAAGGCAGAGGAACCAGAGATCAAATTGCCGACATCTGTTGGATCGTTGAAAAAAGCAAGGGAGTTCCAGAAAAACATCTACTTCTGCTTTATTGACTATCCCAAAGCCTTTGACTGTGTGGATCAAAACAAAGTGTGGAAAATTCTGAAAGAGATGGGAATAGCAGACCACATGAACTGCCTCGTGAGAAATCTGCATGCAGGTCAAGAAGCAACAGTTAGAACTTGACATGGAACAACAGACTGGTTCCAAATAGGAAAAGGAATATGTCAAGGCTGTATATTGTCACCCTGCTTATTTAACTTATATGCAGAGTACATCGTGCAAAATGCTGGACTGGATGAAGCACAAGCTGGAATCCAGATNTTAACTCCTAAATAAATTTGGTTATAGTTTCTAAACTAGAGAAAGTTTCTCTTGTAAAGAGAAACCCTTATAAGAAAGCATAACAAAACAAAGCAGAAAGGAAAGTAGCAAAATAGCAAAACCTGATCAGATGTCAGTTGTCCTAAAGTTCCACAATGGGGCACTATTGAGTTTTGTAAGTTGCCCTTTCAATGGGGAGAAAGGGAACCTTGATATAAATGATCAACAAGCACAGGGAAATTTTAGAATTTGCAAGTGGTGTGCTAAAGGAAAATTTCTCTTCCAGGCTTTGCTTTGTGAATTATTTCAGTTATTAGATTATTGTTAAGTATTCCAAAGGCCCTAAAACCCCACCAACTTTGAGTCTTTTCAAATATAATGCTGTGTACCAATTTTCAGTTGAGTTGATATGATATATAAGTAACCTGTGAGTTTAGGTAATTTGGTGGAGACAGAAAACCGATTGTTTGGCACTGTGTATATAGACTGAATGATTAATTTGGGGTTCTATTGTCTTTTAAGATTGTTCTTTTGTCATTGTTAATATATTTAGGCGTGTGCTTTTCTTAATGAATTTTTTTTTCTTTTAGATGAAATAGCTCTTGCATAAAAGAGCAATTTTGAAAAGAAAGGGGAAAAACAAATGTGTTATGCAAAGCATGTTTTCCTCCAGTCCTTACTGAGCTTACAGAGTATAGTATTTAGCGAAATGGCAAGTTTCAGAGGATATTTGATGCAAACTTGCATCCCCCAAAGGAAAGTCATTTGTCTCCTACTTGCCATCACACAGGGAAGGACAATGCTTCGCCTGCCAAGGCAACCACTTCAAACAGCGGATTCTCAAAGGTCTTATCCCTTTGGCTTCAAGTGCCATCTTAGCTGTAACGTGTGTTTGTGTGTGCATGTCAGTCGTGCCCGACTCTTGGTGACCTTATGGACTGTACTCCATCAGGCTCCTCTGTCCATGGAGCAGGTTGCCACTTCCTTCTTTAGAGATTTTCCTGACCCAGAGATCGAACTTGCATCTCTTAAGTCTCCTGTATTGGCAGGTGGGTTCTTAACCACTAGCACCACCTGGGAAGCCCACAGGTGCAATAACACTCACCATTTATCTACCCTCTAAAATGCTACCTCCTGGAAGACAGGATGGTGCACAATGCTTGGGAAATGATAGCCCCTGAGGAAATGTTGCTTGCTGCATTAATATTTCTGGGGACTGTAACAGCTTGGAATTCCAGCCTCTCTGTCATTGCTATATCACTCTTCTCACCTGAGCACAATGGAGCATTCCTTAAAGACCATCACATGCATATGCCAAGCAGAGCTAATTTAATGGGTAGAAAGAGAGCCAGTGGTTGTTCTTTCAGGGATTTAAAAAGCTGAAATGCTAGCACTTTTAAAAGATTAAGGCCAATTTTTAATAATCCAAACTAGACTTTTCCTGGAATTACTTTCAAGCTCATCTGTCTGTTGCTCCTGTGCAACCTTTTGTTCTTCTCTTTGAAGTTCAGGCTGCCTGTCTGTCTGTGGCCTGAGACATTCCTCCCAGCGTCTGTGATCTTCTAACTCCTACCTCAAGAGGCTTTGCTGTGAACACTGATGGATTTCTTCTGCACTCTGGTCATTTGAGCCTGAAATCAATTCATTTGGCATGTTACCTCCTTCTGCCTGTGGAGGGCGTGTTTTCCACTTTGAAAAAGATTCCATTTGCTGAAGAACAGATTTCAACAGTACGTGAACCTGTGAACTTCCAGATGTTCAAGCTGGATTTAGAAAAGGTAGAGGAACCAGAAATCAAATTGCTAACATCTGTTGGATCATCGAAAAAGTTAGAGAGTTCCAGAAAAACATCTTCTTCTTTATTGACTCTGCCAAAGCCTTTGACTCTGTGGATCACAACAAACTGTGGAAAATTCTTTAAGAGATGGGAATACCAGACCACCTGACCTGCCTCTTGAGAAACCTGTATGCAGGTCAGGAAGCAACAATTAGAACTGGACATGGAACAACAGACTAGTTCCAGATCGGGAAAGGAGTACATCAAGGCTGCATATTGTCACCCTACTTATTTAACTTATATGCA